>JAKSZP010005454.1:0-146542 GCA_022478985.1 Massospora cicadina
AAGTAGTTGTACCTTCATCTAATGATGCTATAACTTATCTGATTATCCAGGATTATTCACTTAAAAGCTTCAAAGGCTTTACTGTACAGCTTAGAAGATTAACTAGATATGATAAATAATATTGCCTATAAGTAATCAAGGTGGGTTGACCTTGGGATAAATATACCACACTGAGATTTTTTTATAGCCAGTACAGGTTTTGAACATATGATGAACAAAACCTGCACTAGAGTGGAAGCAGGAATTACCCTGCCAGGCTAACCACCCTTAAATATTGCCTATACTATATATAGATATACAGTCTAAATTACTTTTTATAATATTAATAATAATATCATCATTTTTCAATATTAATAATGAACTAAGCTGTATTAAATCTAAGTTTAAAGACCAAAATTTTTATAATCAAACAGACATACAGACAGTGCATTAGGTGTATGTATTGATACTAAGGCTTACCTGGGAGCTAGATAGGGTAAGCTGGGGCCTTCACATGGCATGACTGGGGAAAGGCTGTGGAAACATGGGTGAGTAGCAAACACCAGAAACAGAGAGGCATCATAGAAGGGTCCAGTTGCAGCCTGAAGAAGTGTGTGATGGAAGCTAATGACTGTAAGTGACCTGTTCTTGTGAGTGGCTTCCACGCTTCTTTTAGGAGATACAGATAGAAAGGGGGGCAGGGGTCAGGTGTATCATCTGCACACTACTCTCCTACATAGTGGGGTGCTACAAAAGCAGGTACTAGTGCTAAGGGGTGCAATTCTGATTAGCTGTACTTGTACACCTGTCTACAATAATAATTACAGTTTTCTAGGTTGCTCTGATTCTAGATAGCTATTAGGCCTGTCTCAAAAAGAAATAAGCCAGGCAGGGCCTGCTAACATTCTTCCTATAAAAATCCAATCCCAGTACTCACCCTGCTCATTAGGTTGTACAATGAGAGGCTAAGGCTTTTGTGTAGAGAAATTCCTCAACTAAACTACCAAAATGGCAAGTTTACTACTGGTAAGTTACCCTACTGCTGCCCCTTTTACTGATTTACTCTATTAAAATTCTTAAATTCATTTTATTTTTCATTTTGATGTACAATTTAAAATTTCAACCTAAATTATATTAATCATAAAACCCAATTTTAGCTCTTTCTACTCTTAAGTCCCTGATATCCCTTTTTAAAAGCTTATGGATCTAGTACTAAAAAAAAGCTTATGGAGCCGTTAATCTAAGGAAGAGTTACTCTGAGCATTAAATTGCTTTAAATCTAGTAAAAAAAGCTTATGGATTTTACAGACAATAGAGTGCCAGACCACTGAGGGTGGAGCATGACTTGATTTTTTTTTTGAAAAAAGCTTGGGGAACTTAATTAGTGAGAATATTAATATGGCATGTCCCATCTTTTCTAACCCCGTTCTCACAATTTTTGTTATTTTGACTCTTCCAAGCGCAAAACTGAATAATACCCAAAATGTGAGAATTAGTTGCAACCCTCAAAAACAGTGAAGATACCGCCAAAATCACTTCCCTTATATAGGTCAGTGCTCTCATTTGTGAGGGTAATAGCCTCTTTTGTTCTCCCACTTTCCCTATTTTTTAATAAACCACTTTGCCTCCCAATCTTTAACTCTTCTATTTTTTTAAAGCATTTGAGCATAATGGCGTGCATTGAAGCCAACATGCTCCCACTGAAATGGTTGAGCCCTAGTTGGAAAGAGGGCTTTGGGACCATCTTTGTTCTTGTTTCTTGGTTCCTCAGTTGATTCCACAGGAACTGTGCAGTGCTCACCAACGTGAACTTTTACTCCCCTGGCCCTTACATAATAGGCTAGCTAAATTTACAAATTCTGATGCAGTGCAGCATGGCCCTCATATTTTTACCCTTCCCATCCATTTAAACCCTTTTCCTAAAAATGTGCGGTTTTCTGTTGGTCAAGTTATCTCCTCATTAAGCTCCTCTGGCCACCTATCACATTCCTCTGCTTAGCATGCACTTGTTCCCTTCTTGTTGTTGTTCATCTCTTGTCCCAGGTATTAAAATTTTAGTCAACTCCATTATTCTCTGTGGATCTAACTGACAAGTGGCTGGCATGTCTTGAAGTTGAGAGTACTTCTACTACTTATAGAGCATCACCTTGTAATCTACAAAAGAATTGTTATTAGTTATTAAAGTTCTTTTAGCTGCCATTGGGCTTCCAACCCCCTAACCATAGCACCCAAAGCTGACGTTAAGTTTATATTAAAGGATTCAACTCCTTCACTTTGTCTTCATGTATGGCTACTCAAACTCTAATGAGCCCATCACAACGGGTGATTTTAGAGGATGTCCATTACAGCCAATACTTGCCCTCCCATCCCCAAGACTTTTCATTCTCTAGTCCCATAAAGTCCACAGCATGCGCAGAACACTCAGTTTACCTCCTGTTTCTCAGGCTAGTTCAGCATACTATGGTCTTTAAGGGGGTGACTGTTCATTCTCCTAACCAATATTGCAGCATAAAAATTAACTTTACCACTCCTATGATAAAGTAACCTGCAATAATGATGTTCTCATAACTAAAATTGTCAAATGATTGGACAGAAAGGGAGGTAATGTTAGGCCTTCCTCAAAAGGTAATAAGCCTGGTAGGGCCTGCTACCTTTCTTTCTATAAGAATCCCACCCCAGTCCTCACCCTGCTCATTAAATCATACATTGAGAGGATAGGGCTTTTGTTAGAGAAATACCTCAATTAAACCACCAAAATGTCAAGTTTACTACTGGTAAATTACCCCCTACTGATGATCAATTTACCAAACTTCCCCCATTTGCAAATTTGAATTATTTTATTTAATTTCCAAAGTACAAACTTTTCTCTCTCGTTGCAATTACTTTTGCAACATGTTTGATTTAAGTCTAAGCAAGTTTGATAATCTCATTGAGGAGATTAGTGTGCACCCAATGTCAGGTAGCAGTTGGGTGAGCAAAGTTAAGGGCACAGGAGTGGGCCTACACCAAACAAGTTTCATAAACGCCCTGGCAAAACTGGCAGCCTAGATAAATTTAATATTAAAAAACTGGTGGTTAGCATTTCCCTGGAATTTTGGCCTGGCAAGCGTGCTGCAACCAGTTCATCAATATGCTACACTCCCAGCCACTGTTGTCAGTGGAGCACGGGGTGTGAGTCTTCCTGGATATACAACAAACGGCACTTTGGGAGAAGTTTTATGGAGATATACACACACATTTCCCAAACGCAGTGTATATCACACCATACTCCATGCCTCACAGTTGGCTGGATCTTGGGTTCAAAAACAAAAATGCAGCAGATGAAGCTGCAAAAGTGCAGGTGATGATGGACCTCCCAGACAGTCAATGGGTAATAAACACAAAGTGCACTTGTTGGACTAAATCTAACCAAATTTTCATAACTTTCAACTTTCTACCTACAACAATTAAGCGCACCATGCTAGAGCACCACCTGAAGGCTGGGCTCACTGAATATGGGAAACCCAATCCTTTGGGATGCAGTACTTTATGCTCATGATGGACCTGTGCACGGGAAAAGCAATTGCTGTACTCACCCCATCTGCAGGGGTAGCAGAAGATTTGACCCAAATCCCCCACATCACTTTTGTGGAAATTGATGGGCAAGAATCCCACCCATTCTGGGTCACCGTGGATAGCGCGCCTCCTATCTGCATCTTCTGTCATACTTTTGGCCACAAGGCCCATACCTGCCACACCAAGGAGGGCATTCCTCAAAATGAAATTATCCCAGATGAAATGAGTGGTGCGATGCCCACTATAAACTGGCAATAGACACTGATGCCGCCTTCCTGTGGGCGCTCCTGGGTGCTACATTCAAGTTAATCTTTGTCCTCACAAGAGCGTAAGAAGGCCAAGCAGGCCCTCAGAGCAGCAGCCAAGGTGGCGGCCATGGCCACATATGTGATCCCACCCACCCAGCTCCAGGAGGACATCAAGTCATTCACTACAGAAGTGGCTCATGAATCCTTCCACCAATCAAGTTAATCCACCCAAGCTGATGACCTGATGGGTGAGTCATATTCACCTGACCAATGCTACCAAGCCTTGATTGAAACTAGTTGCCTACCAATCTACCTACCAAAATTTGCCAATGTGCGATGGTGCACTGCAGGTTCACACCACACCAAAAAAATTCCAAGGAGGAAATAAGCAGAAGGCAAAAGCCAACGCCAACCCCACTGCAAAAGCAACCCATAATGAAACTTAATCTATAGCACAGAATATCCACGCTGCCATACAGTGACGTGCTGAAAAAGAGAAGGCTGAAGGGCATGGGTGCCTTTCCCCTCTCACCTAAGGTGTGATGGAGGGAGCCTTTACTATAGGGACGTTGAACATTGCTGGACTCAAGGCCTCACCATCCCAGGCTAGGAAACTGAGTTTTAAAAAAATAATTTACCCGTGGACATCCAGGCCATTCAGGAAACCCACTGTCCACACGGTGCAGAGGATACATGGGCAACCATGCTCCTCCCTTCCCTTTCCTTTTGGTCACCGCACTGTGGGGTGCTTATTCAAGTGACCTATAATATTAAATTTATTTCATCTACATTTTACCTTGATGGCCATGCACTTGTTGTATCCTTTTTTTGGGATGACGAAGTGCACGCTGTCATTAACATATATGACCCAACCTGTGCATGAGCTCGTCAGGTATTTTTCTCAGCCATTAATTCCCTCCTGCTCCCCCATGAACCCATTTGTTGTAGGTGACATGAACTGCTGTACCAACTCAGCCACCAACCGCCAGCCCTCAGTGCCTACACCCCCACAGGGGCATGTAGAACTTTGCATTCTAAAGGCCAATTTGGGGTTGTTTGATACTCTGCCGCATCATGCACTGCTGCCCACAAACATGTATTGTCCTCATGTGCACAATGGACAGATGAGGTCTATGTCCCGCATTGATCTTATTCTCACTCCATTGAAATTCCAGTCTCAAATTGGCCACTTTATGACAATGAAACTCGATTTATCTGACCACAGGATGGTATCAATTTCCTTCTCTTTGTCACATCCAGCAGCACAGGTGCCAAAGTAGTGTAAACTCCGCCTATCTGAGATTACATCACCCAGGTTTTCCTTGTGGGTGGACACCAAAACCTCAGCTCCGGAATTTACCACACCATTATGTACAGACACACTTTCTAGGTCAGCCTTCAAATCAAACACCATCCGCCAGACATGACACATTTCATAATGTCACTCTTGGGCTGCCTTGACAGTCATTTTGCGCATGCTGGCAGAAGTGAAAAACCTGGAATCTAATGTCCCAGCAGCAGGCTACAGCCTGGCTTTGGGTCATAAGTGGGCAGAAGTGTCCGCTCACCTTAATGCACTGGTAAGACAACACAAACATCAAGTTTGTGTTCAGTATAAGGAAAAGCATATAATGGTGGGTGACATGTGCTCCGCTTATTTTTTTTTGGAAATTCTTCACACTGAAACAGAGCTTGGCCTACACACTGGTGAGGCGGCCAGACCACTTTGTCACAGATACTTCAGCTGAAGTGGCAATTGAAGTTAAAAACCATTACTTCAAATTATATTGCTCTAATCCAGTTCAGCCAGCCAAAGTTGACAATTTATTAAAAAGTGCACATCTCAGCACCATTTCCCGTTATCTGGAGCTGATGAATTTAATTTAATGTAATGAACTCTGGTCTGCCATTTGCAGCGCACCGTACAGGAAATGCCCAGGTCCAGATGGGATTCCTTATAAGTTCTATAAGAAATACTTCAAATATTTTTCCTCCTTGCTGCTTGCCTCAATGAATCAGTGCCTAATGGAGACGCGCCTCCTCCTTAGAGGACAAGAGGTCTACACAACAAAGTTGTAAAAGGAAGGGGATAAGCTGGACTTGGCCAACTGGCACCTCATATCACTTACTAACACAGATACTAAACTTTTTACCAAAACAATGGAAATATGCCTAGGGGTAGTTGCCTCTGCTCTCATTTTCCCTGAGCAATTTGGTTTCATTCCCAAACGGTTTATCTGGGACAACATACATACTGTAGTCAACGTCTGCCAATCCACGGCTTCTGGAGCACTTGTTCTTTTAGACCAGCAGAAGGCTTATGATAGAGTCAACTAGGATTACCTCAAAGACTGCCCCCACAAGTTCCACCTTCCCCATTGTTTCATTAATTGGGTGATGTTGCTCATGGAATCTGCCACAATGGCTGTGTGTGGCCCGGGCTTCCTAACTGATATAGTTCACCCTCATAGGGGCCTACGCCAAGGGGACCCTCTAAGCCCACTCTTGTATAACTTCAGCCTTGACCCACTTCTTCAAAATGTATATTCCAGCCTTACTGGTGTCCATGTGCAAGGCCAAGCACCAGTCAAAATGTTGGCATTTGCTGATGATTGTGTGGTTGGGGTGTTTAACAATTATTATGCACGCATGCATGAAGCTACTATTCAGGTTTATTCCAGGGTAAGTAATGCTGCACTTAACGCCTCCAAAACCAAAATTATTCTCCTTGGTCAGTACCAATCCCGATGGTCACCAGCGCCCCATTTTCTACCTGTTTTAGCAACTTGCTCAAGGGTTTGCTTGCCCTGCCCACCCCACACAGCCCCGCTCATGCCCCCCTTTGTGCCAATACTCACCGCTGGTCTAGTCCGCTATTTGGAGGTGTGGCTGGAGGCAGGAGGGTACACCTCAACGGTGATGGAGCATCAAATCCTGGACAATGTTATGAAACACATAGCTTTCCTCAGAGCCCGCCAAACCTCCCTTACAGGCAGGGTAGTGCTAGCCAACTCTAGTCTTCTTTCTAAAGTTTGGTTTGGGGCCCACGTCATCGATTTTTCCCTTTATTTCTTCAAGTCATTATACGCCCTTCTGCAAGGGTGGCTTTGGTTAGGACACCCACTGCCAGTATGCCTGGATGTCATGTTTGGCCCTTGCCATAGTGGTGGCATGTGCATGCTCAACTTTGAGGTCCACGCCACCAAAATAATTGGCACCTGTATCGCTGCAGTCACCAACCCAACGATCTCAGCCCAGCACTGGTCACAAGCAGCTTGCTCCAACTTCTCCCGCGCCCTGAAAGTAAGTCCAGGGGAATGTCCCTGTGCATAGTTTGGGCGCTCTTTCCATTTCTGAATAAAAAGGGGCTGAAGAGAGCAGCTGTACCCCTCATCTCCCAGGATGACCTCACCCATGAGGTAGATGAGCGCTGGGTAGCAGCCCTCCCTCTTTAAATTAATCCCCAAGTACCCTCGCTCACCTCAGTCAAACTGGTCAGCAAGATTAAGGAAATCTGCACCATCACCAAATCAATGTTGAAGAATCTGAGACTGATGGGATCAAAGCCAGATGATCAGAAAATGCATGCCAAAAAAGGGACAAATATCAATTATTAGCTGGAATTTTGGACAGTTTTTACTCATTCCCCAATATGATAGTCAACGCTAACCCCCTCCCAAGATTGTCAGGGATGATCCCCAATGTGCAGATGGTATCTTTGGAAACCATTGCTGACAATTCAAAACCTCAAGCCAGCAAATAGTGAGTTGCAGCCAACAGAACTCATTCAACCAAACTAAATGCCCAGTGACCAGGAACAGGCGGGTTAGGCATCCCAAACCTGTTTCCAACCAATTGGGACCGCCCCTACATGGGGTGGCCCTGGGATTTCCTGTTGCTCGTTGGGCCAGACATCATCACACTAACTGATGGAAATGTAGTTGAGTCTCATTCAGGCATTTGAGGTCAAACCTACACCAACTCAGCCTGCCGCCAAATCCTTTGATGTCAGTTCCAATTGAGATTATCTGCCCCATTACCCAAAAAATTTGCCAAGTTAGGTGAATTTGAGGGACCTGATCCCTGATTGTTCCCGCATCAATTGAACTCTACTCAATCAGTTGCCTTGCACTGGGAAAATTGTTGGTCAATTTTCTTCCTTATTTTTTCAATAAAAATTTCTTTCCCCAATTCTAGTTTTTTTGATGTTGAAAAACAAACAGCCTTTTCCACCAGTATTCCAACACCCTTCAGGGTTTATAGCTGTGTTCATCTGGTATTTCACTGTGTCTATACATGATTATGGCTCATATGCAATTATTGACGGAACTCCTTCCTAGTTCCATAACCATCATACCAGCAGCAGTGCCTCTGGCATTCTGGATCGCCGTTTGGGTGCTTTGGCACTCAGGCTGGCAGACTGGTCTAATTCTAACTTGCTGTTTGCCTTAAATAATCGACCAACCATTATTCCTAACCATTTCAATTTTTTCATAGATATTGGCGTAGCAATGGTCCTTCTTTTCAGCTGAACCAGGTTGTGAAAAGAATTTTTCTGTCCATGTTATCCTAGTCCCAAATATAATGTCCAATCCACATCCCTTAGTTGCAACGTCTATTGTGCCCATGTCAGTATGTTCTGCCAATCTGACTTGTGAATGGCTTACTCTTACTATGAATCTAGTGGATACCCCTGACTCTAATACCATCACTTCTGTATCGCCAGATTCAACTGCAGCTGCCAATAAAGAGAACTTCGCTTACTTCTTACTGCCCATGAAGATTAGTGTCAGGTCCCATCACGTTTCCTTTGAGGCTTTGGCAGATATAGGGGCTGCAGGCAATATGAGTATTGAACTAGCCCAACAATTGGAGCTCAATCTGGATGTAGGTCCCTTGGTGATGGTTGCTTCTTCAGCCTCCCAGACCTCATATCTAGTCCATCGGCCAGTTTCTTTCTCAGTACATCAGTTTAGCTTTTGCAATCGGTTTTAGCAATGCCAAACTTGGTGTTTTCAGTTATCTCAGTGGTTGGATGGTGGCGCCGACAACATGTTAAGGTTCATCTGGAGTCAAATATGTTGTCATTTGCAATGATCAAATGGAGGGAGAATTTCCCTTAGTTAATACCCTTAAGAAAACACAAGGCCACAGCTCCATTTTTCCCCTCGCTTCCCCTTTGGGCCTTCCATCTGACTTTTCTGAAGAATTGATGTGCTATCAGAGTATCTTTGATTCTGAGAAGGCGGACCATCTTCCCCCTCACATGACAGAAGTGGAGGCTGCTCTTAACACCTGGTTAGATGATATGCTTAAGAAAGGATGGTTGTTTGCTGAGATGTCACCAATTGCCTCCCCCATCGTTTTTGCCAAGAAGGCCAATGGTTCTCTCCATCCTTGCGTGGATTATGGGCACCTAAAAAATTACAGTGAGCAATCCATACCCTTTACCCCTTGAGCAGACTATCAGTCAAGCAATCAAAAAGTCTCACATGTTCTCCAAGCTTGATCTCATCTATGCCTTTAACCAAATAAGGGTAATGGAAGGTCAAGAATGGCTTACTGCGATTTGTACCAAATGAGGTATCTTTCAGTTCCACGTAATGCCCTTTGGGCTGAAGAATGCACCGCCACCTTTTAAAGAATGATCAATAGTGTGCTGGGTGGCCTAAAGTTTACATGCGCGGTCACATATATTGATGACATTTTGGTTCATTCCCTAACTATTAAACAACACGCTAAAGACTTAGGAGCGGTTGTGACTGCTTTGCACAAGGCAGGCCTGTTTGTCAAGCCTTCAAAATGAGAGTTTTATAAGGAGGAAATTACCTTTCTTGGGAAACTGGTCCTAAAAGATGGTTATGCGATTCCACCCAACAAGTTAAATGCCATCTGCGAGTGGCCAACACCAACAACCCAGAAACAATTATGGAGCTTCTTGGGTACCATTATTTTCCTAAAGAAATTTTTCCCAGCCCTTTCCCAGTTAGTTGCTCCACTCCACCCCTCACGGGTAAAATTGTGCCTTTCCGTTGGACCACTGAGTGCCAGCAAGCGTTTGAGTCAATTAAAGAAGTATTCTTATCACCCCCTATTCTAAAACATGCAGACCCCTCCAAACCATATAATGTCACTTGCAATACTTCAGTAGTAGAAGTTGGGGCATTTCTGCTCCAAGAGCATGATGGCTTAGAACATCCAGTTGCCTACTTTTCCAGAAATTTTCTTCAACTGAGCAATCATGGGCCATTTATGATAAGGAATTGGCAGCTGTAGCATGGGAATTGACTCATTGGCGGTACCTGTTACAGGGTGCCTGGAATGAGTTCACTGTGCTTATGGACCACCAAGCTCTTTTATATTTTTGCAAACCACAAAAATTGGCACACAGGCAGGATCATACCTATTGGGATTTATGCAGTTTCAATTTTAAATACAAATTTGTGAAGGGTGCACTTCATGTGCTTTCTGACTTTCTTAGATGCAACCTGGCCCATTGCCTCACAGACTCAGAGGAAGTGGACCTGGTTACTGTGATCCCCACCACCCAAATTATATCTATTGTCCCACCTGTGGTCGCCTCAGTAGTGTTAGCTCCTGATGCTCAGCTTAAGTCAAAGTTTTGGCAGCTCAGATGTCCTGCCCCAAAGGAGTGGAGTTACTTGATCAATTATATCTTCAACCCACAAACATTACCTGTATTCCTTGGTGAAGGGTCTCATCTAATTTAGGTTGTGGGTTTGGGTTCCTCCTCTCCTTAAAGCCAAGGTGTTTCTAGCGCATCACAACCCACCCATGATTGGCCATCTGGGCAACAAGAAATGCATTGAATCGATCAAGCGGACTTATAAATGGGCGGGTTTAGCTAAAGAAGTTTTAGCCTGTATCGCCAATTGCGTTACCTGTGCATGAGCCAAGTCAGACCACTCAGGAAGAAATGGCCTCCTACATCCCTTACAACAGGCGGAGGGTCCATGGACATCAGTGTCCATGGATTTTATTGTCAAACTCCCCTGTTCCAATGAGTTTGTGGTGGTGATGGTGGTGGTCAATCGTTTCACCATATTATCCCTATATATTCCCTGTGCTTCCATGATCACGTCAGAAGAAACCGCTCGTCTCTTTGTATGCCATGTGTTCTCTATGTTTTGTCTCCCGCAGAAGATCATCAGTGACCATGAGCTCCAATTTACAGCGCAGTTCTGGAATGAGCTTTTAACAATCTTAAAAATCTCCCCTGCTGTTCCACCATGTACCATACCCAGTCTGACGGACAAACCAAGTGGGTTAACCAAATTTTGGAACAGTATTTGCGTTGTTACACATCAGCTGCATTAGATACCTGGGCCAATGACCTCCCTCTCACCCAATTTGCCTATAGTAATGGTACTCACACTTCTATGGGGTTTTCTCCCTATGAAGCGACATTGGGTTATAATCCCTCTTTTTTGGTCAGTCCCTGTCTACGTCCAGACGTTCCTGCTGCCATAGATCATGTTGAGCACATTCGGTCTACCCATTCCTTATTGTGGGAGCATCTCACAAAGGCTATTGATATTTATAAACGGTTTTCAGATTGAAAACAGCTTCCTGGCCACGATATAGCAGTGGGCTCTTACGTTATGTTAGATACTCATCATCTGCGGATGCAGGTACCTTCCCAAAAGTCTGCAAGCAAGCGTTCAGGTCCCCACCAGGTGAAGAAAGACTTGGGCAATGGTGCTTACCAGTTAAAACTGCCAGATTATTGGAAACAGCACTCCGTCTTCAACATGCCTCAGTTGTCCCCATTCAAGGGGATCATTCCCACCAAACCCAAACCAATAGTGATAGAGGATGCTGAAGAAGATGAGGTGGAAAACATCTTAGCATCCCACAAATACTGGCAGTCAGTTCAGTATCTCGTTGCGTGGAAGGGGTATCCACCCTATGAGAGCAGTTGAGTCAAGGCTTAGGATTACGCTAATTGCATGGAACTGGTTGAGGCGTTCCATAAGTCCCACCCTGATGCTCCCCATCCCCCCAAAATTTCAACTGTAATGGCGATCAAATTGCCCAAGGCTCACAAAAATGTGGCCCTTGTGCAGTTTCCTGGCAGTGGCGCCCTTCCTTTGGAAAAAGGAAAGGGTAATGTAAGTCCAGGGGAATGTCCCTGTGCGTAGATCGGGCACTCTTTCTGTTTCAAATGAAAAGGGGTTAAAGAGGGTGGCTGTACCCCTTGTCTCCCAGGGCGACCTCACCCACATGGTAAACGAGCACTGGGTAACAGCCCTTTCTCTTCAGATTCCTCCCCCAGTACCCTTTCTCACCTCAGTCAAACTGGTCAGCCAGATTAAGCAAATCTGTGCCGAGATCACCAAATCAATGTTGAAGAACCCAAGACTGATGGGATCAAAGCTGGATGATCAGAAAATACATGCCAAAAAGTGACAAATGTTAAATTATCAGCCAGAATCATGGACATTTTTGACTCAGTTTCCAATATGATCATTGACGCCAACCCCCTCCCAAAATTTCTGGGGATGATTCCTGATGTGCAGAAGGTATCTTCAGAAACCATTTCTGACAGTTCAAAACCCCAATCCAGCAAACCGGGAGTTGCAGCTGACAGAACTCATTTGACCAAATGAACAGCCCAGCAACCGGGCATGGGTAGGTTGGGCATCCCAAACCCATTTTCAACCAATTGGGACCGCCCCTACGTGGGGTGGCACTGGGGATTTCCCGTCACTCTTTGGGACAGATGCTATCATGCTAACCAACGGAAATGCAGTTGAGTATCAGTTAAGGCGTTTGAGGTCAAAATGACAGCAACTCAGCCTACCACCAAATCCTTTGATGTCAATTCCAATTGAGATTGTCTGTCCCATTCCCCGTAAATTCGCTGGGTTAAGTGAATTTGAGGGACCCAATCCCTGCTTGTTCCCGCATCAATTATACACTATTTAATCAGTTGCTTTGCACTAGGAAAATTGTTGGTTGATTTTTTTTCTTATTCTTAAGAAAAATTCCCTTCCCCAATTCTAGTTTTTTTTGACGTTGAAAAACAAACAGCCTTTTCCACCAGTATTCCAAAACCCTTCAGGGTTTATGGCTGTGTTCATCTGGTATTTCACTATGTGTCTATACATGATTTGGCTCATAGGCAATTATTGATGGAGTTCCTTCCTAGTTCCATAACCATCATACCAGCAGCAGTGCCTCTGGCATTCTGGCTTGCCTTTTGGGTGCTTTGGAACTCAGGCTGGCAGGCCAGTCTAATTCTAACTTGCTGTTTTCCTGACACTGGGCCTCAGCAATCCTACCCACCCCCATTCTCTGTTAAAGTATATTGCCTCACACCCTTCTGCTGTGGGCCCGCATGGGATGTCGCCCACTTCAAAGAATTCTTTCTCCATGCAGAGTGATGAGTGGAGAATTTTCATCAGTGGGCACACCGCCCTGAGGGGGCTCCCTACTCCTCAGTTTACCTAGGAAGTACAAGGACAAGCCATTTTGAACAATGTGATACCCATGAGGCCCCCTGTAATGGCCAGGGTGGACTACCTGGACATGTTGGACATCCCATACTCCCTTGATACCCAAAAAGCCATTTGGAAGTACTCCCACCACCCTCTTCTGCAGCCGCATATTTGCTCCCATGTGTGGCGCTGCTCAAGATGGGTATACCAAACTGCCAAGCTCTAATGCTTTGCACTCATCTTGTGTCATGTGTGACCAGCATGGAACTTTGGTTCACCACCCGGAATAGTGCTCCCTATCAAAAGCAATCTGGAGTGAGGTTCAGCGTCTCTTTCTCCAGGATCAGACACAGCCCTTCAGCCTATCTAAGGACATCTTCGCCTTGTACTTGATTTCCCCTATACCATCTTCCCTCCATGCTGTAGTAGTTGCAATCGCTATGTGGACTATCCACACAGTTGTCTTGGATGCTATCTCAGGATCTACTCCCACCCTTCAGAAATCTGTACGCCGGTTCCAGTTGCACCTTGTGGACCACTTTCAAGCATGGTTGTTTGGGTACCTACCATCCTGTCGCTGTCAGTTGGTCTCATCCTGATTTCCCGTTTGGTTCATCACTTTAGACCCCTTCATTCATACGTGTTCAATAGTGGTGCAATCCCCTACACAAGTAACCCCCTTCCATTTCTTGGCATTCCCGCTGGAAACAGGAGATAGCGTTTGCTTCTCTGGGGTGCCCTCCCCTTGCTGATGTTAGTTTCGTTAGTTTACATATTGAAAGTGTCCATACCTTGGTCAGCCTTCCCTGAATAAAATTTGAAAAGTTTTCAAGGTACAATTTAATATTTTAATTTAATATATAAAATCAGCAAACCAAATTCTGACTCTTCCTAAGATTATTTAACTGAGATCCTTTTTTAAAAAAACTTATGGAATTTACATACAATTGAGCATCATACCAATGAGTGTGGAGCATGTCTTGGTTTATATTTTATTGAAAAGTTTAGGGAACTTAATTAAGGGAATCATATCATGGAACGTCCCATCATTCCTCCCAACCCTGTTCTCACAATTTTTGTGATTCTGACTCTTCCAAGCGCAAAACTGAAGAATACCTGAAGCATGAAAATTAGTTTTAACCCTCAGGAACAGTTCAGATACCGCCAAACTCACTTCCATTATATAAGTCGGTGATCTCACTTGTGAGGGTAATAACCTCTTTTGTTCTCCCATTTCAATAGCTTTTTTTTATAACAATTTGCATCCTAATCTTCAGATTTTTTTATTTTTTAAAGCATTTTGAGCATAATGGTGCATTTCAGCCAACATGCTCTCACTGAAATGGTTGAGCCCTAGGTTGGATAGAGGGCTTTGAGACCAGCTTTCTTCTAATTGCTTGGTGCCGCAGTTGGTTCCACAGAAACTTTGCAGTGCTTAAAAACTTGAACTTGGGCTCCCATGGTCCTTACAATAGCGTCCAGCGGCTTATGTTGGCCTACACTGGTGCAGAATGAGAGCACTCATTTACCAATTTGAAGAAATTTAACAAAAAAAGGCTGCATTTTTTCTGCACAAAAAGGGGCCAGAAAACTAAACAATTACAAAAAGCTCATAGAGACAACTCTGTTATAAAATCAAAAGTGCATGGCTCCTTTTGAACTAAAGGCTTTAGTATCCTGGTCAGAAGTTGATTATGAATTTTGGTTGGAACCAAGATTTTCAAGGCTGAAAATTCTGGTTCTGAAAGGGATTTGCTGGTGGGAATGGTGAAAAGCCTGAAGAGGGATTCACGCCATGGAGGTGAAGACTGGGTGGTTTATGGAAATGCTTATGGACTGTATGATTAAGGTGTGTGGGTTTGTCTTACTCCATATTACACGTTTGGCTCCTGGTCTAAAACTTATGATTCTCCATTTCATATTTCAGAATTAGTAGGCTTTGACTTCCTGTTTGAGCACATTAAAAGAGAGGCGATATGTATTAACATAAGCGCTGAAATCAGAATGTTCTTACTGTGGAATGTGTTGCCTGTGTTCAGTAGAGGGGCCATAATGTTTCAGCTGAAAAGCTTTTTCAGAAATATTTCCTTTAATACAAATAAACATGTAAAGAACGTGAAGCAGAAGGATGGTTGCTTGAAAAATTCATCATGGTTTCTGAAAATTGTGATATGAAGGTTGAACTTTTAGAGTCATACTTTAAATTGACTCATTAAGTTTTTTTGGAAACCTGTAATGTTTTCTTAATGCTTCTGAACAGGTGCTTCTTGTGTGGCCAGAATGGGGCAGGTCAGTGCCAAATGTCACCAGGTTAAACCTTCTGAGGAAGTGGCCAAAACAAAGGGCCTGGCGAGTGTGAGTCACCAGTGGCAACCACATAGAAGGAGCAGTCAGACGCCAATAAGGTGTTAGAAAAGCTGGATGAGTTATTGGCTAAGGCAAATGAGGTGGCTAAGGCAGACAACGCCAATAAAGAGTAGGCGACTGAGGTGCTGAAAAGGGCCAAGAAGGTCAGCAAGGAGTTATTAAAACCAGAAGGTACAGGAAGCTACCAAGCATAAAACTAAACTTAGAAGTGCATTGTAATTAGCAGCAAAGGAAAATCCTAGAACAGATTTCCTCTGTAATGGATGGTTCTTCCCATCACTTATTCACATAAAAGGAGAACTACCACAATGAATGTTGGTGGGACAGTGCGCTTAAAGCTTGTAGGGGAAGGTTTGGAGGTGAGGGGAGCTTCCAGCTAGCAATGGTGGTGTGGCGCCTTCTGAACTGAAAGCTCCAACCAATAAAGAGGGTTCAGTTGAAGGCCCTTGTAGCAATAAGAATTTAATGAATACAGTGATTGAGCAAATACCAGATCCAGCAAAGCCTAGTGTGAGGCATGGAGGAGGAAATGGTGTCCTGCTAAACCAGTCAAGCAGAAGAAGATGGAGACCCCCTGGACTTTGATACCAAAGCCTCTTTGGTTTCTAACTTATGGCGATCAGGGTTGACTATGCTAAAGCGTGGGTTATGACTTTAATCAGACAACATCAGCAAGTGAAACTTAGATTGAAAACATGGGATTCATATCAGCTTTCTATCTGAGACTAAGTCTGAACCTGGGGTGGAAGAGGATTGGTATTACCAATGCCCTATGAAGCAGTCATTCTATTCCCACTTGGTAGTCAACAAAACTCAGACTTATCATTATGGGAGGGTAAGAGGGAGGAGGATAAACAAAAGAGGGTATTTTGGTCTGGTGTGTGGACAAGGTCAAGGTGATGGACAAAAGAGTTTTAATTACTGATAGTCAATGGCAGTAATGCTAGTTTTTGGATAATAATCGTTTTGGCTTATCAGTTTATAAGCGCTCAATTATGGTAACAAAAGAAAGGCCTTTTTCCAGAGGGTTAGTCTGAGGATCCAGGAGGTAAGCGTTTGGGGGTTGATAATGCCTGGGGGAGACATAAACTGTGTCTGCTTTAAGGATGACAGGTTTGGATTTCAGGCAACTGGAGTTATGATCCTGGAGCCCTCAAGTTGAATGGTTACTGTTGGACCTTGCCTACTAGATTTGTGGAGGGCTGGCCATGGTGAAAAAGGGAGACTGGGTGGAATCAAGTTCAAGGGGGATCATTTCTCCTACATTGACCTTGTGTCAGTGCCCCAGACTCTCCTAAGTCACTGTAAGTTGAGTTGTCAGAATCATGATCCAGTGCTTCAGATCACAGGCCACTGTAATTGCAGATCAGTGACCCTCAGGTTGCTTCTGCGGGGAAAGAGATCTGGAGACCGAACCCCAAACTCCTAATTTGGTCTCCACTGCAGGAAATCATGAGGAAGAAGGTGAGATGATGGAGAAGCCAGATTCCAAGGAAGTCGAATAAAATAGTAAAATGGCTACAGATGAAGGGTGACCTCAAGATAGCATGTGAAATATTTAAGAGGCAGCTAGGAGCCAAGCGTTCAAGGTATTAAGCTACAAAGGGAACTTTAAGAATACCTGCAGGAAGGCTACAATTATGGGGCCATCTGCCTACACGGCCAAGGCTGAACAGTATGCAAGTTTGATTGAAGCCTTCATGGTGATTAACTTAGACAGAGGAAGTATAAGTGAGATGAGGATTCTAATGGTAATGTGACCCTATTCTGCAAGGCATTAGAGCTTTCAGACCCTCTGGCAAGGATCTTGTCACTTTGTGAAAAGAGAGGTGCTGAGGTGACAGATGCAGCTCTCATGGCCAAAGTGGCTGCTTCTTACTATGAGGACCTTTATGGCCCCTAAGAATGACCCAGAGGCAACCAAAGTGCGCAAAAGTGGACTGGGGGTACTTACAATGGAAACTAAAAAGCTGTTATGTGTAAAAGTCCACAAGTCAGAGGTTTCAGACATCATTTGCGATGGAAAAAATGTCAAGGCTTCTGGGGAGAATGAGTTTATCCTGGAATTTTATAAAGCTATTACTGGCATATATGTATGAGATGCCTACTGAGTCTATAATCAACCCTAGTCTCTAACACTATCAAGCCATCATTTTTGAGTGGCGTGGTGGTGGTATTAAAGAGAAGGTTGATCATTCCATTATAAAGACTATTGGACTTTGACTTTTGTTGGCTTTTTGCCCATATTCCCAGCTGGGCTAGATTGCCAGGGATCACTAAGAGATAATTTTCCTAATGCAAAGTGAATTGGATATCAGTTGACCCTGATTTTGAAGTAACTATGTTTGGGGGATTTTAGGTTATTTGACTGGTTGGATCCATCAGGGATTGATCAGGAATGCTTAAGATCTCATTGGGCAGAGTTGCTGATGAAATAGGGGCATCTGATAGTTGATTAACTATCAGGTGTACTGATTGGGATTGGTCGTTTTCATCACCAACCAATTGGGAATTTAAGGAGTAAGTTGCAAGGCGAGTAATTCTTCCTGAAACTAGCAAATTAATCATTTGATTGCGACCTTCCTTAATGGGTAACAAGTCCCATTAACTAAGCAGGTCTCTTGCCAAATATGGTTGGTTCACTTGGATTAAGAGGAAAACGTTAGAGGCACGTTTTCCAACTCTTTCCGTTTTAGGTCTCAAGGATGTCCAATGATGGAATCCTAGCCAGGATGGGGAAGACCATCTCTGCTGAGATGAGGAAGGGTGATTCAATGGCTAACGGCTGCCGTTTCATTGAGGAGGTGCCAACTGAGGGTTGGGCGCTAAATTCCCCACTATAAATTACATAGAATTCACTAATAAAAGAGCATAATTTGCCAGAGCATAATTTACCATAACACAAATTATTAGATCACTTTACTATGTTATAGCTTAGTAAACTTTATCAGAATCTATTTTTTCTATTCTTTTTTCAGGGATATTATTGCTGTGTGCAACAATGGGAGATTCTTTAAGATAAAGAGTAAAAATTTGAGCGGGGATCCAGAGAAGAAGCTGAATGAAATTGAGGATTGCTGCCAACTGTGTGTCAAACCAGAGAAACTGTAAACAGGGATCTAAGAGTAGATTGAGTTAGGCGGTATTAGGGAATGAATCCCTATTCAAGACATCATAAGTATTTTAAGAGGAAATAATTGCCGAGCTTTAGACCAAAATCTAATACTTCCATTCAATTACATATAATAGTCGCCATACTATTACAAACAGATATATCAACTACTATACAATGCGGAGAATTGCACAAAACCCAAACCTATGCAAGTGATATATTTATAGGGGTCATTGGCTGAAAATAATCAGGAAACCTATTAATTAATACAAAGTGGTGCTCACTACAGGGATGTAGTTGAGTAAAGAACTTAGAAGTGATTTCAATTAAAGACAAGATAAGAAAACTATGGACAGAGTTGGCAACCATTAATCAAAATGCCCTGAACTCAGCAGATCATTGAGAATTCGCAGCCTTGGAAGAAAGAGTCGCCAAGATGGAGGAAGGAGATGATAATGTCATGACTTTTGGGAATGAGTTACTTGGAAAAGTAACGTCATTAAAGAAAAAAGAAGCGGACTTAATTTGAAAAGTCTTATTTCTGAAAACAGAGCGTGTAGTGGATTGCGTTTGTTTAAGAGCATTCAGCGCTAATATTGAGCAGCTGATATAACAGAAAGAGGAGCTAAAAACTCACAAATGCAAATGTGAGCCATATGTGGTGACTGATGCCAAAAAGGAACTCTCTGTACATAATTGGGACAATGACTACCCCAAGAAACATTCCACCCGCTTTTACTGCTATTTTGGAGATGATGCCTGAAATCACTCCCCAAGTGAGCTGAGTAGCTGAACCCGGAGAGGTGGCTAGAGAAACCTTGGAGAAATTCAAAGCAACACCAAAATTGCTGACTTTCCATTGGGATTATGCCCCAGCATTTTTCCAATTATTTGATATGACTGTGTATGGATATGGCGATCATCAAAGGGCATTGACGGTGGTGAAATTGCCTAGATACTGATTGTCAAAACCTAATGTTGCCCCACCTGGAGGGGAAAGTTGGTCATATGCAGAGGCCAAAGTGACCATTATGAAGGAATTTGGAAGCCCAATGCGCATGTCAAATTGCAAACAAGAGTTTTTATGGGCATTCAATTCCATAAAAATGAATCCTTAGCAAGCTTTGCTGATTGTTTCTACCAGAAATCACAAATCCTGGTTGGAGTGAAGGTGCTGGATGATTTCAATGCCAGAATTGCATTACAAGTGGCCCTTCAGCACTACTGCGATTTGCACCAAATGATGTCTTCCATGTTTGAGATGGAAATTACTACCTATCAGATGGTAGACAATTTCAAAATCTTGGGAGCAACCTTTGATTCTCCAAACAGAATTTTAAATCAAACTCAATACAAAAATTAATCCCCACAAAGGGAAATGAGGGTGCTAAGGAAATGAACAACTGAACCATGCTGGGGAATAAGCCCAAAGACTTCAAATGGGTTAATAAGAAGGAGAAAGTCTGTTACCAATGCAGAGGAAAGAAGCATTTAGCTGTACATTGCAAGAAACCCAAGAATCAAATCAATGTGGTCCAAGCAATTGAGTCTGCAACTACAAAGGAGTCGGGAAAAGGGCTCACAACCTAGATGGGGAACAGTCTAGAGCTGTGGAGAAGCCTGTTCCTCCCAATATTATGCACAAGGAAATTGACACCAGTAATCTGTTTGTGGATGAAGATGTACAGGATCAACTGTATCAAGTGGTCAATTTGGACGTGAACGTGGTAACAAGATCCGGGGTGAAGGGGATCAACCTCAAGATAATCAAAGAAGTTGCCTGGCCATATGCCTGACAATTAATGTACAAGATTTGAGCCGCAGATAATCCTAAAGAATTGTCTAAAGTTCTATTAGATGAGGCAAACCTGTTAATCCCCTCATCATGATAAATGAATTGTTTTCTGATTATTGGCGCTAATCATTCAAACCCCTGATTCAGCTAATACTGACGCTATACACTCAGTAAATAATATCTTACAATACTAAAGTGTATGTATATAAATATACTAGTGAATCGAGTACAGGTGAGGGTGATTCTTGAAAGTGGAGTGCCTATTAATATTGTCTCAACCAAGCTGGTGAAAAGGATGAAGATCTCGCCTGACTTGGAACACAAGAAGGAGTACAGGACAGCTGGGCCAAATACCACCATCTCATGTGGAGCGTATAGTGCTTTGCCACTTTGATTCAGGTTCTTGGTGGTATCTGCGTCAGAAATAGTTTTCGGCCAACCAAAAATATGACATTTAGATCAGGACGGAATTATATGGAAGTACAGAATTAAATGTAACTTTGAGGATGATACGTTGACCATATTGGGTCAGACGTTACCATTGATCTATCAGAAGGATGGGGTTTCTCCACTAAGTAGTATAGATAACTTTATCAACTTGTTGTACAATGACAGCATTGTCAAAATTCAATACCAACTAGTTGGCCAGAAGCGACGAGAAATGCCAACGAAAATCCTAGAAAATTGGGGAATTCCACTGAGGATCAAGAATTTAAGAACCATAAATTCAGGATCACAAGTAATAGTCAACACAGGATTGAAATTAGAGATACTGGAGCTGCTGTATGGGGAGGTCAGAAGCCCCTGGAAGAAGTCCAGAGTAGAGCCTTAGGTGGCTCCTGGAATAATAATGCTGAGCCATGGAGAAATTCGAGTTCTCCTGGTGAATTTAAGTGAAAAACCGATAAAGATTGAGAAGAATCAGATCGTCACATTTGTTCATCTAATCCCAAAGGCCAAACTGAGGAAATTCCACGATTTTGGGACCCTTGATGAGATGGGATTTCCGGCCAGGGTAACCAAGAGTATCAACCTATTGGTTGATTGAGAGAAACTCACTGATCTGATAGAAGGAAAGCAAGAGGAGGTGCTCAAATTGTTCAAAAAATATCAGGAAGTATTTGTCCAGGACGACCATGATTTAAGATGCGTGAGAGATTTGATTTACAAGGTTGATACTGAGAAAAATTTGCCAATCAGGATGAGACCAATTTAACGGTTGAAGGCAGCCAAAGCAGTAGTGGAAGAAATCATCAAACTAGTGAAGCATGGGCTTCTAGTTCTGTCATTGAGTCACTGGGTGAGTCTTTATCGTGAAGAAGAAGGATGGCTCTAATTGGGTGGTGATCAATTAATCAGAAGCTGAATAAGATTAAAAAGAAGAATTCAAATCCCCTACCAAGAATCAATGATGTGCTAGATCAATTGGGAGAAGCGAAGTACTTTTCCACAATGGATCTGATATCAGGATATTGGCAAGTTGATTTGCAATAGAAGACCAAGAAAAATGCACGATTATTACCATGAAGGGGCTATATAAATCAACGAGGATGCCCCAGGGTCTGTGCAATGCGCCTGCAACGTTCCAGAGGGCCATGGACGCTATACTAAATGACTTGAAGTTGTCATGCATCCTGGTGTAAAAGGACAATATCAATGTGTTCAGTAGAGCGTTTACTGACCATTTGTACCACTTGAAGGAAGTGTTTAAGAGAATGTCTGCAACCAACCTGAAGATTAAGCAAATGAAGTGTCACTTCTTCAAGAAAGAGTTAGAATAACTGTGATTCATGTTAAACTCTAGTGGACTTCAGCTGAAAACCCAGAAGATTGAAACCATAGAACTAATGGATGTGTCAAAGAGTGTTCAAGATATCCAAGTGTTCCTTGGAATGGTTGGATACTATAGAAGATTTATTCAGGATTTTGCCAGAATTGCTGAGCCATTATTCCATCTGTTGAAGGATCCAAAAAAGGATTTGTATGGAGTGAAGAAGAACAGAAATCCTTCAATGAGTTACGCCAGTACTTGATAGATTTTACAATTTTGGAATTTCCAAATTTTGATCAAGAATTACTATACAAAATGATGCTTCATTGATGGTGATAGGCACCGTATTGAGCCAAGTAGATGAACTTGGAGACAAACATCCGGTGGCATATGTGAGCTGGAAACTCTCAGCTTCTGAGAGGAACAACACCATAACTGAGCATAAATGACTTGTGGTAATTTATGCCTGTAAGCAACTTTGGGTGTTCATCCACAGAATGCACTTCAGAGTGGTGACAGACCACTCCTCGTTGCGTTGGCTTCACAATTTGTGAGAACCAGAAGGATGACTGGACCAATGGGCATTGAAGTTACAGGCTTACAATTATGATATTGTTCACCAAGTGGGGGCTTCTTATAAAAAGCAAATGGCTTATTGTGGTTACCAATGGTCCAGATGGTATACCAGCAGGCGGATGAGTTATTCCAGAGAATGGTTGAAGGAGAAATTGAGAACAAGCCCCAAGAAATTCAAGGTGCGCTTCAAAAGTGATGAAAAACACCAAGACCATAGATGGACAAGTTTTCAAGACGATTAATGAAAAAGCAGTTACTATTCCCAAAGCTATCAGAAAGAGCAGCTATCATTCAAGCTGCTCATAAGGTTTGTCGGGTATGGAGGCCTGAGAAAAATGACCAACCATATTTGCGAGTACTACTGGGAGACAATCAACTATGATGTCGCTGACTAACTAGCTTGCTGTGTGGAGTGCCAGTTGCACAAGCCACATAATAATGTAACTGGATACTAACTGGTGCACCCTGGATTTGATTGGCATATGGTGTCCATTGACATGATGGGACTGCTGACAATGAGCACAGGGGGAATCAAGTACATAATAGTTTCAATTGATCATCTGATGAGATGGGTCGAGATGAAGGCCTTGGCAAAAGTAGACACTACCAGTACTGTGAAGTTCATCCTAGATCAATTAGTATACTGAAATGGATGTCCACAGGTCCTGGTGAGCAATAATGGGACAAATTTCACATCTCATGTGATCCTGCAGTTAAATGAGATAGTGGGGATCTGAGGAGTCATGCCTGTACCCTATCAGCTGTAGATGTACGGACTTGTGGAACAATTCAATAGAATGCTGGCCATGACGCTGAGGAATCTGGTCGCAGGAAGAACTTCCACGTGGGGAATGTACCTGAGTTCAGTGATGTTCGCCTATAATATCAGTCATCATATGGCGACAGGAAAAATGCCATTTGAGTTGCTATACGGGAGGAGGGCGCGTTGTCACCAATTTTATATTTGGTGGTGGAACCAACATTTGAGATGAGTGTTGACAGGACCTGAACTGATTGACAAATAACCTGATTGAAATAAAATCACAAGCATTTGATACTACTTTAAAGATAAGGATATGAGAAAAGATGATGGACAATAAGAACCGACCAGTCTTATCAGAATACCAAATAGGTGAAAGAGTTGCCTATTGCAATACACATGGTTTCAGGAGAAGAAACAAATTGAATGTCTTATGGTTGGGCCCATTTGAGATAATCGCCAAGATGGTGATGGACGCCTACTCCAAGAACCTCTTGGATGGAATGGTTTTAATTGAGTCCATGTTAATTATTTAAAGAAATGGATTGAGGAAAAAAGAATAAAAAAGAGTTCCCAATGGACTGCTGAACCATTAAGTTGGTTATGTCCTAATAATTTGGTCAAGTCTGAAAAATGGACCTCTGAACCAATCTAGATGGTTTAGTCTTAAACAAGTAAGACCTCTGAACCATAGAAAACTGGTAGGTCTAAGTATTACAGGATCCAATTTGGGGGAATAAAATAAAAAGATGGACCACTGAACCAAAACAAGGTCAAGTCCATGTAAAAAAAGGAAGAAAAAAAATTAAAGATTGATAAAAATATTGGAAAAAAAGATTATTAAAAACCGCATAGAAAAAACAATATATTTTTATAATTTTTATTTTTATTGATTATCCTCAAATCAGGGATGATTCCGCCTATGTCGCCTCTTGTGGGAGGAAGGATGGATCGCAGTAGGAGTGAATAACCTGTCAAAATCTATGTGAGATTGGACGCTAGCGAGGGCTAGACCTACAAAAACCAAGTTTGTTGAGTGGATGCAGATCCCTGCAAGGTAGCAACTAGGGGAAGGGAAATTGAGATGTCAGAGGAAGCCAAATGTGATACCCCAGAGTGGGGAGGGAAGCAACAGTACAAGAAGAGGCAGTCAGCAAATAACCCTGAGTAATCCTGATATGGTACTGTAAGGAGAGTGTTTATAACTCTCCCGTTCCCAGCATGGTAGTGCATGGCGCACAAGGCCCATGTCAGAGAACTGGCCGTTAGTACCAAAACCATTAGGTCCCAGAAGAAGGTGCTGAAGCCATAACAGCTTAGGCACAGTAAAGTGAGATTTATGATTAAAACGCCAGTAGAAGCGGCGCGGTGCACATATCAGAAAGGGTTAAGCGACACATGTTGGAGGGAACCTGGGTGAAAAAATGGTGCACGGGTGGAGAGCTGCAAGGTCCTTGCAATGGCAAGGGTAATGGAACGTGAGACCTCCTTGAAGAGGTTCGCGCACAGGAGCAAAATAAGAAAATTATAAAATGGTAAATAACATAAATGGGAAAGGTTTATTGTGGAAGTTGACCAACAAGGAATGCTGGTCAGGGAAAACATATTTAAGCTTGGATGGGGAAATTAGGGCTATGCCGCAGTGGTCCCAAGCAGCGGCTCATCAATAGGGCGATACTGCCATCCAAGTTAGTAAAATAGGATGAAACTGACTTCACTCAAGTTATTGACTGAAGTTGGATTCAACCCAAGCGCGTTATTTTGTAGGTGGAACAGGTTTCAAACCCTCGTTGCTCAACTAAGTGAACCAAACCATCCGCCTTTATTTGGTGGATAGTTTGTTTTAATGCTTGGCCCGTCGTCAGGGGCTGGGCACTTGGCACCTCACTAGGACCAACCTGGGCATATTTTGCCCTTACCCAGCGCTGGTCTAGGGTGTGATTCAGGTCTGGGAGGCCCTGCAGCTTCACCTTTTGGGCCTCCAAGCGCCCAGACTTATATTTTGGGTTGATCCCCACTATTATGTCATGGGTACATGAAAGGTGCCAGAGAAGGAAGATTGGTCTTCAGTGCTTGCCAATGGGCTTATTTAAAAGCACTGGACATATGGCCAGCAACAAAGAAGGGATACTAGACGGGGGTTGCCAAATCATACCCTCTATCAAAGCCATCAGTGGAAGATACTGATGGGATTCACCAGAAATGAGATAGTCATGCAAGGAGCGAATTGTCATGGTTAAATAACTCGATAGTAGGCACCAACCCCAAAGATAAGGCTGAGCGGCAGGAGGCCCAGAAGGTGAAGCTTAAGGCCCTTTCTGACCTCAAGAACACCTTAGACCAACGCTGGATACAAGCCAAGTATGCCCAGGTTGGTACTAGAGAGGTGCATAACGTCCAGCCCCTTGTATCAGCTCAGGCATTAAAACGGACGAGCTAATTATTTAACAAAGATGGTTTGATTTGGCTGATTGGGGAATGGGGTTCAAAACCCAGTTAGAAATACAAAATTACGCGTTTGGGTAGGGTACAACTTCAATAGATTACTTGAGTGAAGTCAGTTTTGGTGTATTCTACCAATTTGGATGGAAGTGTTTGCCTATTGGTGAATCAGTACTTAAGACTGCTTCAGCTGACCCAGAATTACCATGACAATGTTTAAATTGGTTTTTGTAACCAACATTCCTTGTCAGTCGCCTTTTTACAAGAAACTTTCCTATTTTTTGTTTTAATTTATGTTATCTTGGATGATCCTGTGCACAGACCTCTTCAAGGAGGTCTCGCGCTACGTTAATCATTCCATTTTAAGTATGATTAGGTTATCCCCTAGTGCATCATTGGTTTGCCCAGGTTCCCTCCAACCTGGGACGCTTACCCCTTCTCCCTCTGTGCATCGTGTCATTTTTGATTGGTTATTCACCCTAAAGATCGCACTCCTCTACTTAAGTTATTATTGCTCCAGAACCCTCTACTGGGCTCTAGTAACTTTTATTTGGGTGACTAGTTCCTTAGTGTTGGCTCTGTGCACCGCGCACTACCATGCTGTGAACCGGAGAGTTATAAACACTCTCCTTACATGACTTGCATCCTGCAAGCAACAACTATGAGCTTCTTGGAAGCTGAATCAGAAATAGCGATGGAAACTGGGAGAGGCTGGAAGCTTCATGGCCCAACTTCAAAGAACTTAGTTAGAAAAGCGAAGAGCATAGGCTACAATATAACAATCTAGGATGTTTTCAAGATCAGAAGAATTCAGAGCTATGGAAAAATCCTCAGTGTCTTAGGCCCTTAATTCTGTATAGGGAAGTTTGATTTGTACGATGTTGCCAATGGTGAGTTCAGTGGCCAAGACAGCTGGCTTGTAATATTGACTGAGTCAGAAGAGGATCTCTGGAAGCAAGTCCAATCTGGCAAGGAAGGAACAATCTAGAGCAAAATATATTACTTCAGGAGGTTCAACAATGACGTTAGGAGTATCTGTGAAAGGAGCTGAATCCAGGAGAGTCTCAAAATCCAACTCTGGAATTGATGATAGAGGAGTGGCTGCGAGGCGTTCAAGATAATTGCTAACCTGGTTTCAGTGAGGTTGGTTACCATTTTCAGTAATTCTACAGAAGGACTAGACACTGGTACTTGACTAGGAGTATGAGTTCTGGAAGGACCATAGTAAAGTTTCCATCGCACAGATTGACTCATCCACTGGAAGAGCCAAAGGTCTTGATAAGACAACTATTGAGCAGCTGTTGGTACCGTAACTTGAAATTTGACATATGAGCTGGATAAGAGGGGGATGTTGGACTTATATTATAGTTTACATTATGCACTCTGAAATCAATTAAGCTCCAATTTTGGAGATTTATATCACAAAATTAATGGGATAAGCTCTACAGAGAAGAATTAAGAATGGTATGAGCCAAGAGGTTATGAGAATAAAATAACAAGGGCGAACATAAATGAGCATTCTTAATTGGGCCACAAAATGAACATCAACAGAAAGAATCTCCCATTAAGGAAAAGGAGAAAATTAGGAAATCAAGGACGCTGGACTAAGAATCCTGAATATGACAGTGGCTCATATGCCCTGAGGGGGAAACTGGAAATGGGATTAATATTGTCACGAGTAAATCAATCACCCAGCATGACAGAAGGTCATGGGGACTGCGCTCTGAGTAGGCAGTAGTGAGGAGAATGAGGAAGCGAGTTGCATGCCAAAGGTCATCCCAAGCAGCGTTGAGTACTGGTGATCAAACTACACTTGAGCAAATGAAGTATTTGACTGAGTGTCTGAAGCAGTGTTTTACTGTCCCAATACTTTTCACGCTGGAATACTAGGCAAGAGGGGGATGTGTTAAGAATTTTGCCCAAATTCCTAGCCAATTAGATTACCAGCGATCAATAAGGGATAATTACCTAATGTAATATGAATGGATATTGGTTGACACTGATTTTGGGGTAACTATGTTCAGGGGATTTTAGGTTATTTGACTGGTTGGATCCATCAGGGATTGATCTGGATGAATGCTTAAGATCTCATTGGGCAGAGTTGCTGATGAAATAGGGGCATCTGATAGTTGATTAACTATCAGGTGTACTGATTGGGATTGGTCGTTTTCATCACCAACCAATTGGGAATTTAAGGAGTAAGTTGCAAGGCGAGTAATTCTTCCTGAAACTAGCAAATTAATCATTTGATTGCGAACTTCCTTAATGGGTAACAAGTCCCATTAACTAAGCAGGTCTCTTGCCAAATATGGTTGGTTCACTTGGATTAAGAGGAAGACGTTAGAGACACGTTTCCCAACTCTTTCTGTTTTAGGTCTCAAGGATGTCCAATGATGGATCCTAGACAGGATGGGGAAGAACATTGCTGCTGAGATGAGGATGGGTGATTCAGTGGCAACGGCTGCCGTTTCATTGAGGAGGTGCCAACTGAGGGTTAGGCGCTAAATTCCCCAATATAAATTCCATAGAATTCACTAATAAAAGAGCATAATTTGCCAGAGCATAATTTACCATAACACAAATTATTAGATCACTTTACTATGTTATAGCTTAGTAAACTTTATCAGAATCTATTTTTTCTATTCTTTTTCAGGGATATTATTGCTGTGTGCACACTGGGAGACTCTTTAAGATAAAGAGTAAAAATTGAGCGTGGATATGTAGAAGAAGCTGAATAAAATTGGGGATTGCTGAAAACTATGTGTCAAGCCAGAGAAACTGTAAACATGGATCTAAGAGTATATTGAGTTAGGAGGTATTAGGGAATGAATTCATATTCAAGACATCATAAGTATTTTGAGAGAAAATACTGGCCGAGCATTATACTGAAATCTAATACTTTAATTCAAATATGTATAATAGTCGCCATACTATTATCAAACTAATATATTGAATACTATACAATGCGGAGAATTGCACAAAATCAAAACCTGTGCAAGTAATATATCTATATGGGGTATTGACTGAGAATACTCAGAAAACCTATAAATATATATATCTTTACTTAATGTTAACTACAATACCTTGAATAAAATCATTACAAATCAACTTAGGGGGATAGTGGTAGTTGTTGATAATGAAAAGAATGGTTTTATACCCTGAAGGCTGATTACTGACAATCTGATGATGCTGCACCTGGAAAAGGTGGGAAAGTAGAAAGTATGACTAGAGAGAGTGGCTACTGTTTTTTAATCAAGAGAAGGTGTATGATTAGGTGAATCATGAGTTTCTTTGATAATTATTATCTAGAGTACAAATCAAGAAACGCTTGTTGATGCTTCTTAAAGCAATTTATGGGGAAACCGCATCAGTTGTCAACATCAATGAGGTCCTCTCCCACTCTTTTAAGATGTGTAGGGGTTTGCGTCAGGGAGATTCACTATCTCCTTGTTTTTTGTTCTTTCAGATAAGAACATTTCAGTGGCTCTCAGGAAGTCAGACTGGAAGAAACATACCACTAACGGGGAGGAGTAATTTCAATCAATGTTTGTGGGTGATACTTGAGTTTATGTTTCATCAGAAAAGGAGAAGTTATTGATGAGATTATTGAATATGTAAAAACTAGCAAGCAGCGTTAAGGTCAACTTGTTAAAATCCAAGGAATACCCATTGTCAGGTTTGTGACATTGGATGTGGCACCAAAGAGCTCAATTACCTAGATGGAAACAGGTAAAGAGTTTCTGTACTTTGGCTGGCGTTCCATTCATGGGTGGGCGTCACTGCACAATATATGGCTCAAACATGAAAGCTTACCAAAGAAAGCGGCTTGAAAATAACAATAGCTCAACTTATAATATTGTGAAAGAGTCACTTTCATAATCACTTTTATCTTTTCCAGAATATGGTACATTGTAAAATTTGATCCACTGACTGCATCTTCCATAAAGAAGAACAAAATATTGATTATCCAGTTTTCTGCCGTGGATTAGCATCAAAATTGGTTAAAAGACCTTTGTCAGGAGGTGAAGATGGGGACATTGGTCTATTTAATTTAGAGATTATGGTCAGAGCACTACAGTCAAAATGGGTAGCATGGGTCACCATAAGAGGGAAATATTTGCAATCTGGTTTTAATAGTGTATGATTAGCTTTCTAAGGCTTTCAATAACTAGAAAAGTAAAGGCTTTGGTTTAGCTGAGTACATCAATTGATGGACCATACTAAGCTCAGGGAACCTAACAGTCTACTAGAAGAATTAAATTTTATCTTGAGTGGTCAGCAAGAGCAATTAGAGGGGGAAAGTGGACCATTGAAATATCCATGCAAATTCCTTTTAAGGAGGAGCATTAGGACGGGATGGAACCTCATCTGCGCAAGGCCCTCAAGCACTTTATTGGGCGGTTCACTGGGGGACCTCCTTGATGGCGATGTCCAAAGAGTGCTTAGGATGAAAACAGCTAGTAATGTTGCTAGCGCCTCCAAGGTAATGGTAAGGAAGACTTGGGATGTTGTGGAAGCAACTAAATTGACTTCCATCTGGAAGGAAGCTATTCTTTCTCTGGCTGACTAGAGGCTGAGGAATCCTTTTAAGAAGGTCGTGGATGGCAGGAACAGCAAGTGTTCCCAAGAGGTAGATAGGTCTGGATATATCCAAGGATGAAGATTCTCTTAGTCCTTTAGGACTGTAAAAAGGGGGAGATGGTGATGGTATCTTCCTCTCAATATTTCAATCTGCTAAGTTCTGGGATATTAAGAACAAAGGGATCTGATCAGCGTTCTTATCCCAGACTTTTTATAGTAGCAAGCGACAAAGCTTGAGGGACCTAAGGGGAGGAGGGTTAAGGAATGCTGTTCTATGCTAGTTGAGAAATCTCGCTTCCAACTCCACAGAAACATACTAGCCACTGGTTTGACTCTGCGCAAGTAGGGTAAGCAAAAAGAGGATGACCTTCTGTATGACTGCAAGGTGTGGGGAAGGAAGGAGAATGCCAAAACACATAACCACAGAGTGTCTGGCAGCTGAGGCTGTGCAGGGAAGTGTTTTCCTATGGTATGAAGCATATCAACCAAGTAGAAAGTTATCCATTAGTCATCCAGTATGTCCAGAGATCCTGATTGCATATGCTTCTTAAGTCTGCTTGCAGACAGAGGGGTTCAGGGTTTGGTGAAAAATATGGGGGATAGGTGATTTATGGCCTATGGCTTTCCAGAAACCAGAATTGTTTCCCTTCAGAAGAAGTCAAACTGATAAGCTCCTTGGCTATTGTTAAGCGACATCTAGAAATAGTTTTTAAAAGCTATGGCAATCCTCTTTCCTTAATAAAGTCAAACTTGGGGTTCAGTCTGGTCTCATTCATTAAAATATAAGATGGGTGGCATATCTATGAGCAGGCTTGGTAGCCTTTGCTGCACAGTACACCAAATAATGAGGAATATGTCAGCTTTGGGGTGGCTCACACCATACAATCCATGGTCAGGGTTCATTAATTGTCCTTAACTTGCGCAGCCTCAGTGCAACAGGGAACATTACCACATTATTTTATCCAACAAAGTTACCCGCACTGTGAGCCCCTAAGGGCACACAAAATCTCAAAGATAACGAGGCCTATCTCACATATACTTAATTGTAAAGACAAATCAATCTTAACTTTAGACTTATAATAGATAAAAAATGAGAAACAGAGCTATACATTATGCCTAGATGCAAGTAACTTATCTAAAATTCCTATGATAAGATTTGTAAAAAGTTAAAATTTTTTAGTTTAAAATTAAGCTATAAGCAAATGATTTTGTAATAGTATGCCCTTTAAGTTTTTTTTAATAGTGGGGTTTTATTTGTTTTAGATGTACGCTTTGATTAAAAACTTAACTATTATACTTAATCAAGATTTTATCATATAATTTATTGTGAGAATTAAAAATTTATTTGTTGATTAAAGTTGCAATAATGAGCTACCATTCTTTTCCACATTATATTTACTTGTAATTTTCTAAACGGTATAGTAACCCAAAGTGCCTTGTTAAAGTAGAGGAATAAATCATCAATACTCTCAAATTCTTTATAATTCTACTAAACTCAAAGTGAACATGTTTTATATTCACTAGCTTTCTATCAAGCATTTTGATTTTAATATCTTATTTATAATTAATGAATAGTATTCACTATAAAGATAAAACTAATTTGTATAACATGTGAACATAATATAATGGTAAGTTATTACCAGAGACCACTTTAGAAGGATCCCTGTTTACTAGAGCCATCTGAGCTGCTGCATCTTGCATATTCCACCATTTTATTGGAATCTAATGATTTTCCTGAAGGTAGGCCAAGTGCTTAGGGTACTGTTAGAGCTAAGATGAATAATCAAATGTACTATGCATCTTACCCTATGAGTACTAGCCATAGTCCTTTATCTTAGGTCTTTATATATTCTTATTTATAAGACCTTTAAATCGTATAAAAACTTAAATGAGATGTGAATTTTTATAATAAACAATTAGAGCAATAAGACCCTATGTATTATATACTTGATCATATACAATGTATCTAACATATGCAGAAAATTAAATTATAAGGATTAAAATATATACATTTACTAGTCAGTAGAAAGTGTCAGATATATACTTAATAAAGGTAGAATTTGTACAAGTTTTAATCTAGGATAAATTTTTTAATCAAATTATATCTCGCCACATGATCCTGTATTACAATGTATCAAGAGGCTGTGATATTAGATTTATAGGTAAAGCATCATGAAAAATAATAAAATATCTTGTGATATATGCTGGCAAATGTTAGAAAAATTTTATTGAATTCTATAAACAAGTCAAGCTTAGTAGACCATACCCCAGGTGACGTTTACTTTAAGACTGACAAATGAGGTGACTTTATCACTGGAACGTCTTAAAACAAGCTATTTGTAATCTCAATTTTTTTCAAGATGGCACAGAAAGGTTTTTATATAAAACTTTAAATGCCAAATGCATTAACAACACAAACCTTTATATCTTACATCTAGAATATTTGCCATGTTAAGGCTTCATCCTATCATGGGTGAAGCCCCAATATAGGATTCTCTTATTAAATATATGTATACTAAATCTTTCATTAAAATATATTTACTTGTAACATGCATTGCATAACTGACCTAATTCACATAGGGCTAAATATTGAGTTTAAAAGCCACTTGCAATTTACAATTAGGGATACTTAATCGTGAGTAACCAAAAAAATTAGTGATTAAGATAATGTAACTTGGATGTATTGCTTCTTTAGCAACCACCATATTATTGGATTAGGCAAGAGCTTCTTTTAGTTTATATTACTTAATATATATGGATGAGGCCTATTTAAGATTTAACTCACCCCATCACTAACCTCATGCCATCCATTGTACATCAGCATCTATTAGATTTCAATACCAGATACTGGAAACCACTTGGCAACATTTGAATAAGAAACAGTGTGAAATAATGTGAGCATTTAACAATATTGGTCTTAAAACAGACTAGGATAGTAGATCCCAACCTACTACAAGCTAAAAATGGACTGCGTCTATACTTTCTACATCACAAAATATTCTTTAGTACTTAAATGGGTTTATTGATTTACTAATTAAACAAATCTACAATAGAATTATCTATTGATGATATAGGGTCCTGTTAAAACCTCTGAACCTCCAGTTAGTATGTTAAGTTCCAATATACTATCCATCTTAAGAGCAAAAGGTTCAATCTAGACTATGGCCCCAATAATAAAAATATGCAACTTACTAAGACTACCATGAATATCTTTATTATCAGGTTTCTTAGAATTGATCATTAGTAAGATATCAAGTGTACCTCAAATAACTGGTGATCACAACAATGCACTATATCAGCAAAGGACTGCTTAAAATAGCACCAGAATATAAACAACAAGGCAACCTATGTATGGTTCCAGGGTCCCACTATCAATCTGAATAGAACCTTGAACCACTTTTTAAGGATTAAGAGCACTAATAAAAAAACTTTTCCCTTTGATGATATCCATGACCTAAGGTATACCCTAGATGAAAGATGGGTTAAGGAAAAGCCTCAATTTCTGGCTCATGCCACCTAAAAAACATCCTCAAAGCCAAAAAACAACATCTTTTTTAGTACTAGATGGTCCCAACCCAAGGGGGGAAAAACAACATCTTTAATGAAAAAATTTAAAGCGTTCTGATAATCAAGAAACTCTTTTTCAAATCATATAGTATGGATAAATTAAGGACCTTTAAAGCAATTCTTTTTTCACTAATGAACAACTTTACTTAAGGCTTTAGCTGTAAATAGTTTGATATCCGGAGTAACACCAGTTAAATGCAAATTACAATTAAAATTTTTAATGATATAGAGTTTGAACAAAATAGGTTAACAGGCTTTAAATGGCAAAAGAATTCTGAGGATTGTAGGGTAAAATTTGCTAATCAAAACCCGAGTTTAAATTATTAAAACCAAGAGTTGGGAAATTCAAATCCTAAACTAATTCATTCAAGAATAGCGCTTGCCATTTTAAAGTATTTTAACTTTACTAAGCCGCGCCCCATCCTTTACAGAAAATACCCAAAAACCTGCTTATAATAGGTTGTTAGACATTTTTTAGTAGTAATTCAATTAAGAATAAAAGTAAGATTTATTTATTAGATATAAATCAAATATTATCTTTTATAATCTATCAAGGCCTATAGAGGGGCTAAGCTGTCTTGTGTTAGCAATAGTTTTGGTTCTACTGGTTTTAATTGTTGCTTAGATTTTAGTCAGATATATTAAGCAAGTATCTCAAAGATCAGCCACTCTGTATCAAACTTACAATCACCTCAAGCATTCTTCCACATCTAAAATTAACACTTATCCTTGTAAACTTTTTATCCATATGGTGATGCCTTGTGGCCTGAAGTTGCTGTCCTTGATAACTGAGAACTTATTATAGAAGCAAGGTTTTTCTTGGCACGTTAGTTCCATGACATCATAATCCAACTTTTAACAAGTTTATCTTGCCCGCACATGGCACCTTATGAACATGTCTCCAGGGTTTCATGCCAGTATGGTTGTAATGGTATAAAATCCTCATGATTAAATGAAGGGTTTAAAAAAGTACAAACGTAAGGTCCAACTTGATTAATAAGGAGCAGACTTTGTTCACAATTGCATCATTAAACCCAATGGAAGAAGTTAGTGACACTGAGTGTATGGTCATGGAATCAGGCCATATTGTTTGCTCCCTCAATAACTTGAGGGAATATGATCGCGCTTATTTCACAATTTGTTTAACTAAGAATTGAAAAAAAGTATCATTTAGCGCCTTAGTATAAGCTGGTGCCGCAGGCAGTTATATTGATCTATCAGTGATGTAGGCCTTAGACCTCAAAGTTACAAAGTTTCACTGTAACAGGTGCTTTACGTGTTACAATTCTTACACTCCCTCTGAGCAAACTACTGCATTTTGTGGCCTATAAACATGAGCTTGTGGTTATTTTGAAGTATTTTAGAGCTGTTGACCTGATGATTTTGGGCGTAGTTTAGTGGCGCATTTATTGGTGACCTTGGTATATATTAAGAACCACAATTGCCTTTACTAAAAGCATCATTAAGATGAGATCCCCTACAAAGCTGGTAATATGAAATGTAGTGGCGGATACAGTGGAGTATTTCTCTACTGACATCGTGCCTGATCTCCCAACTTTGTTTTTGATTCTAAGATTAGTTAAGAAATTTTGGTTGTTAATGGTTCTAACAGCCTACCACTCAAATACAATCTTATCTTCCAGCTGGCAGTTTAGCTCATCAAAATCAAATGCTATTTGTAAAACCGCAGGGTTTCTACTCGTGCACAGGTTCACTTAACTATTGGTTCTGGGAATAAACACAAATTTGCTAATTGTTTGAAGACAATTAGCCTAGTTGAGTTTAGATAAATGGGTAGCTTTGGCCCTACTCTGGTAATATAAGGTTTGAAGTGACTTTTGCCTCATTCTGGCAATATATAAGAATTTAAGTGAATATGGCCTCACTCTGGCGTTGACACTTAGACAGGAAGACTTTTCACAACTTTACTCTGAAGTATACAGTCAATAATAGAAAACAATAAAGTATTCACAGTACTAAGGTGTTTTATTTATTATCAGAGTGAGGGAACATTTATAGGGTATAATGATGAAAGACATGTGTTAAGGGTATTCATGGAAACCATGAGGTTCTCAGCACGCCTAGCTGACAGAAAAGGGATATCCACGAGGTCTCAGCATGCCTAGCTGACGAAAAGGGATATCTACAATGATATCGGCATGCCTAGCTGACAGAAAAGGGATATTGGTTCAATTTCAGGAAATATTCGAGCTGATATCCATGAGAAATAGTGTAATTAAATTGCTATTCATATCAGCCCACATGTCAGTTACCAAACCCAACGATTTCCCAAGAGTAATTACCCATTTTTGAGTCAATTCACTCATCTTCAAATTGTCAGCAACAATCCCCAACAAAAGTGTAACCACAATTATCATTGGATGGGATCCTATGAGATTTACAATTAACCATTTAATTGGTGATTATTGCTGATGAGATGAAATAATTGATCAACATCTCAAAGCTTAATCAATAAGCTAAAATGAATAAATGAACCAATTATCTTAAATTAATTGAAGCTTAAATAATTTGCAAGCTGGATAATGTGGTCATATAAATTCCCACACTATTATATCCATACACTGCAAATAATGGTTAAGCTCTAAAGACATAAATTGACATTATGATGGCTAAGAGATAGATGATTAAGAAAATCATCCCCATTTTCATCCCAGTTGGTATTTTTGAAGAAACTTGATGACACCTTAAGACTTTGCACATAACTTGGGCACTGAAATAATCTAACAGTCCCAAGTACATATCCACATCCTATTGAGGCTTCTACTACCCAAGGTTTTCCAAGGTTAAGGCTTTATAAAAATTGATTATGTAAACAATTTCGCATCAAGTGAGGGATAAGTATGGCAGGAATGGCTAACTGCAATCAACACATGGTATGGAACTTGTCAGTTTAAGGTGTGTTTCCTAGGCTAAAAAATGCGTCAACAGTTTTCCAGCGCCTTGCTGATAATGCCCTAGGAATCTCAGATTTGCCTGCACAGTTGCATACGTTGACAAAATTTTATTCATTTGCGCAACGCTGAGCAACATGATAAGGATTTAGTGTCTATGGCTGCCACTCTTCACAAAGATGTCCTAACTTCAAAGCCTTCTAATTGTAATCTCTAAGAAAGATGAAGCTTAGTATCTTGATAATCTGGTACTTAAAGGTGATCACGCCATCACGCTTTATAAACTGGAAGTCATTTTCTCTTGGTCCAATCCTGTGACCCAGAAAAACTCTGCAGCTTCCTTGAGCCCATCACTTCGTGAAGAAATTCTTGCCAGCCATCTCTGAATTTGCATCACCCTTACACCCTCTAGCTGGAAAAATGCCCATTTATCTGGACCCCAGAGTGCCAACAGCTTTTCAAGAAACAAAGGAGATTTCTATCAACAAATCTGTTCTCGCCATGCTGAGAAAGACAAGCCATTATTGTGGCTTGTGATGCCTCTGGCACATCTTTGGAGGCTGTCCTATTACAAAATCATGATGGACGGGAGCCTTGGTTGCTTACTTTTCCAGGAAGTTTAGTGTAACTGAGCGTGTATGATCCAGATATATGTTAGTAATTGGCTGCTGTATCTTGGTCAGTAATGCACTGGCGTAACCTGTTGCAGGGAGCCTAACATACTGTGGTTGTGCATAATGACCACAAATCTCTCAGTTTCTACTTAACCTACATAAGCTAACACACAGGCATACTAGATCTCGCTGTTATCTATTAATTTCAATTTTTGTTATGATTTATAAAGGTTCTACCCATATTGCTAAATTCATTAATGTGCAAACCCTCTGATGGGTTCTAAACTTAATGACGCTTTGAGTTAGTCACTGAAATCCTCCTGCCAAAAAGTCACCTGCCACTTTTAACCAATGCCACTGTAGTTTCCTCTCCACTGCGCTCGTTGGGTTTGCCTAGTTGATTTGAAGCCTCAACCTTGGGCTTCCTATTCAAATGTTTCTTTTTGCATTCCCAGCATATTTATTTCTAATAATCTATTGGTTGATGATTTAATGGGTTTAAGGCTCAAAATTAGTATTGATATTAATTTAAATAGAATCAAACGATTTATAACGCTGAAATGCCTAATCAAATGATTCTAGGGTAAATCACTCTATGTGATCTACTAGCTGATAGTAACCAAGGATTTATTTTAGCCTTGTCTTAACTTATTCCTAACTAATTTATATATTATACCCTTCTATCATTTTGTAAAATTCCATTCAACATATAAAAGGTCTAGGATAGTAAATTCTAGTCCTTTTTAAGCTAATTCCTTAATTAACTCAAGCCAAAGGTAACTTGAGGTATAAAGAAGATCTCACCAATCCTTATGGTTTATATCTTCTCTGAGAGCATGCCCCCTTAAATATTATAAATATTCCAATTATCAAATAAAATAAAGTCCACTTAATCAATTTCTCTTAGCCTAGTTTAGGGTAAAATGTTTATATTACCTTAGCTAATAAATAATCACATTAAAAAGAGCCAAATTGCTATTTTCCCTAAAATGAAAGTTTCCACTAAGAAGACGTTGATACTTGATTGACTAATAATTGTCTGGCCTTTGAAGGACTACTGTCAATAAATTTAGAAAACTAGAAAATTAAAACTTTCTGCCAGTTGCTTCTGAGGCTCTTGGTAAAGACATACCTTACAAAATTTGATACCAGATATATAAATATGATTCTCACCAAAGGTACACTTCAAAAACCAAAACTGGATGAACAAGAATAAAAAGAAACCCCTCTATCTTGTTTTTATAAGCCATATTTATTGTTGGTGGTTTGAACAAGCTCAAACCTAAAAAAATGTCATAAAAACATAGACTGTTTGAGCCATGAACTAATTGAAATGATGAAAACAGGAATGTAAGTAGAGAAATGTAAGATATAGTGAATACACAATATGCGCTATTGTAAGACATCTTGAGAAGATCAAGAATTATGCCAAAGATGCCGCAAAACAAATTTCAGAGGTTTTCTAAAAAAACATCGAAGTGGCAGAGGAAAGACTAAATATGAGTTATGATACTATGAATTGTGATACTTTCTATTCACATGCTGGAGCAAACCCTGAAAGAGCGCCGCCAAACCTACCCATCTTTCTCAAAAAAAACCTGGGATAAGTTACCAACTCTTGGGCTTATCATAGCCAGCAAACTGGAAGATGCCGCAAAAGCTAAAATTCCAACAAAACTGTGACATCAATACTAATCACCCCGTTATGACGCTCCTTTGTCTTCAATGATAATATAGCCAACCCAAATTCCTAGCCGCCCTCTCTATTTCCTTGCGCTGACGTTCCTAATTGTTTTAATGTTGAAACCACCAACCAGAATGCTTTAACGCCCTCTCCACTTCCTTTAAACAAGTCCATGCTTTTCTGATGACAGAGTTGGAGCAGCCAGCCTAACTGCCTCAGCGCCCTATACAGTGCCCTGATCCAAAGCTGAAGTTCTAAAGAATATATTGAGGTTAATTTTGTGGCTGAGACAAAGCCTCCTAATCCTAAAAATGAGCTACTGAACCAAATGACTCATCCGATGCTTTGTTTCCTGACACTAAAGCTTACAACTTTTCAAAGGGACATAAAACAAATGCTATGGTGATAAATTTATTTTCCACTGATGAGGCTATTAGAAAACCCCAAAATTTTCTTAAGACAGCTGAGCTGAGTGCCCTCAGAGCCAAATCGCCTTATTAACTGCTTTAATTTATTCTAAACGTTTTATTAATTTTTATTACTCATTTTACTAAAATTTTAGGATTTTCTGCTGATAACATTAAATTAATATTCCTGATGAAACTTAATATAGCCTAATGAACCTTAAGAAGTGGCCACCTGACCATCCTTTTATTTTAAGCAAAGCTGTGCTCCACATATGTCTTTCTTAATGCGTTGGGCATCTCAAGCAACCAAATTACCTTCTATTTTCTACCTAGATGTTTTATCTATTGGCTCTAAAATTTTCTGTATATTGACTGATCCTGGTTCCAGAATCATTTATGCACTGCTCAGACATTGTTTTGAATTCATGCAAGGCCAAAATCAAATTTTCTTGCCTTCATTTACATGGCAACTGGACCAAACAGCTCAAATACTTTTTCTTTGCCATTTTTGCTCCTTATCTTGGATCTGCCAACCTAAAGCTTCCTAATCCAAACTTATACTTAATTGATGATGTAACAAGCTTCTATCTAAAAAAAACTTAGTAAATTTAAATATGAACTGTCTGTCTGCCTTTTCACTTTATGAAATACTATAATTGAGATTTATAGCCTCTGCTGTCATGTTAACTAGACAAAGCAACTCAAATACTTTACTTTTGTTATTTTGACAATCACACTAAATCTGTTAAACTAAATCTTCTGAACCAAAGTTTATACTTATCTATCACCACGGTGAACTTTTTCTATCAAACGTTCTCTTCAAGTTTTTGCATTGATTCTTGCTAAACCCTTAACAATCTTATTTCCTTTAAACCAGTTTCAATTTGTCACTTTGTCTAAAATCCCAAGGCTAAGACTATCTCAGTTAAACCTAACAAGGTTGCTGAGGTTTTTTACTGCAATAGATCACTTCCTTAAGCCTTGGAGTAACTTTTGGGCTCAATTGCAGGGTCAGTTGAAGATATACATATAACTGACTTTTGCAGCTTTGTAGTCAGTTTATAAATTTTCCCCCCTCTACTTTGTCAATGCTCCTGTCCTCCAGAAGCGTCATAAGGGCGACTATGATCTTTTGTCCTCTGTCTACCTTGACCCTAAGTTTGTGCCATCAACTGTCTTGGCAAGTATATTGTCCCCTTTGAGAATAGCAACGTTGAACTCTATTCTGGAACTAATCCAAAAACTAAATGCATTAACTCATCATAACCAGCCCTTCCATATTAACTATGAGACTAAAGCTGCCATCCTAAGTTGGGTGACCTAACCAAACCTTGGGATCCCCGTCTCTATAAGGTCAAGCCTTTTAAGGCGGATAAATTTTATATCTGTAAGATACTCTGCCACACTACTTATTACCCTTATCAGCTCTTTTCATACTCAATGGGTTAATTTGACCCCAAATACCAAAAGGTGTTGTATCCTTCCTATTACAGGTGTTCTGGGACTATATGATACTTGTCCAACACAGAAACAACAAATGTCATCCCCAGTTGAGGCTTGGAGGAGAAAGTGTAAGGATTTGCTCTAGTTGATGTGAAGCCTCAACCTTGGGCTTCCTATTTAAATGTTTAAAAAGAAATATCAACCCATATCTATTTTTAATAATGTTTTGTCAATGCTTTAAAGGGCTCAAGGTCAAGATTAGTACAAATATAACTTAAATAGCTCAAATGATATATAACACCAAAATGCCTCAATAAACATATTAGGATTAATCATTGTTATTTGCTTCACTAGCTGGCAGAAACAAATGCTTTATCTTTAGCCTTGTCCCCTTTTATACCCAACTTTATTTTACCCATTATAACCCTTCTATATATTTGCTAAAATTACCTTCAACATATAAAAGGTCTAGGATAGTAAACTCTAGCCCTTTTACAATTATCTCTTCCTGAACTTAAGCCAAAGCTAATTTGAGGTATATGGAATATCTCGCCAGTCCTTAGGGTTATTATCCACGCCAAGAGCATGTCCCCTAGAAGACCATAAAAATCACTATATATTAAGAAATGATTATGTTTGATTTTATATTTATGTCAATTTAAGCTAAAGTTCTTATCATTACCTTATCTAGAAAGTAATCACGCTAAGAAGAGCCAAAGTGCTATTCTCTCACATGACAACATATTTTATTAGGAATCCGTTTAAGCTAGCTTAACTAGTAAACGTCTAACCTTTGAAGGACTACTGGCCAACAAATTTGGATAATTATAAAAGTTCCTTGAGTACAAATCCTTGGTTACCACGTTATAAAAACCCTCATCACATCCTAGAGCTTTCTAGTCACGTGGATTCAATAAAACCTGACCCAATCCTAAAGAAACTGACAGTTCCCTCCTTAAAGCTGTGTTAGAATCACAATTGTCCTAGCATTAAGGTCTCAACCATTTGATCAAATTGACACTGGAAAAGACCCTTCTTGATGGTATTCCTAATAAAACCAATGTAATATAATTTGTGATTGAGTCTGGATTCCCTCTGACCTGTGTTCCTGAGTCATAAGAACATCATGATTTTCCACCATGGGGCATAATGACATGGAAGTGCTGCAACTTGATTAAATCTGGGTATGACTGGAAGAGACTCAAAAAAATTCCTGTTTGAATAGAGGTTGCTTGTCTTGCTCCCACTCCAAATATGACATTCTAGGATACAGGTCTCCTCCACCTCATTCAACAAACAGAAGGTCCATAAACTCATTCTCTACGGAATTTATTGTAAGTTTATAAAGTTCCAGGGGTTTGGTGCAGCCAGATTGGTAGTGGATTGTTTCACAAAGTATGCTATATTAAACCTCTGCTTGACAAAAACTACAGCTGAGGACATGGATTGGCTGTTTGTGTCCCACGTCTTCTCACTGTTTATAGTGCTGCAGGAAGTGAACTGCGACAACAGGCCACAGAATACCTCAAGGTTTTGTGAGGATCTATTTGAAATTCTTGTAATTAGGACCTGTAAATTTCATCGTACTAACCTCAATCTAATGACCAGATGTAACAAAATAAACTAGCTAATGTATTAATACCTCCAATGGTATGTCATTGCATCCCAAACCACATGTGCTGCCTACCTACCTAACTCCAGCTCAATTTTAATAAAATAACTTTCTCTAATCATAAATAGGGGGTGTCACCCATGTAAACCAATTTGGGGTATGACCATGCCTTCACCATTAGCCTTCAAACGCACAGCAACATTTCAGCGGCAGACAACTCTGTGGTGCAAATTCAGATGGTGCATCTAGTGATCCAGCATCATTTGATCAAGCCAATCATTGACGCCAAGCGGTTTGCAGATAAGAAGCGCCATGCAGCCTCTGACTACCAGGAAGGCGACTTAGTGATGGTGGACACAAAAAATCTTCACCTTAAAGTCCCATGTCATAGTGGCTTCAAATGATCTGGGACATTCACTATCAACAAAGATTTACATAATGGAGCCTTAAATGTAGAACTTTTAAAGCATTCTATATCCACACTCCTTCCACGCGTCATCCATATCTATCTTAAAATATAAAAAGCCAGTGGAGGTTATGCCCCTCCTGGTTGAAGGAGCACAAGAATTTGAAGTTGGAAAGATCTTTGACTCACAATGAGTCAAGTGCAGAGTACATTACTCAGCTCATTGAAATGGTACCAAGATTATGAAAACAGCTGGTCCTTATAAAAGTATTATGCTAGTTGCCATGATTTAAGTGTTGAATTCCATAGTAAGAAACCCAAGACCACTCATCTCTCACCCAATACAGCCACCATCACAGTCATTAAACTATTAACCCATAAAAACTAGTCCTGGCATAAGCCCCAGGGGTAAGTGGTCCATATTATATTAAAAAAGGGGTATGTAAGTTTCAAGGTCCATCAATAAAGATCAATAAAATCTTGAACAACTTTTAAACAAAGAAGGGCACCAACCAAGAGTCTCTTGCCCTTGATAAAGTCTATGACCTAGAGCACTTTATAAGGAAGACGGGTTAGCGCCAGCCCCCTGATGTCTGACTCATGCTAACTCAAAAAATATCATCAAGCCAAAAACAAATCAATCAAAACAGTACTATGTACTGAAAATAAACAATCCTTTTCAGATCATAAAGGTATGATTAAAGTAGGCGCCACCAAGGAAACTTTACCCAACAAACGATATTATCTAAAGCGCCCTTAGCAGTAAATAGTTTGATACCTGGGGTAACCTAAGGTAAAATAATTTATTAATGAAAGCTTATCATTATAAAAGTTAAACAAAAGTAGTAATCAAAAGGATTTAAATGGGACAAAGTTTTTATTAGTTTTTACAAGGTAGAATTATTAAATTAAACCCAAGATTGGATAAACAAACCACGAGTTAGAAGGTCAAATAACAAAATTACTTATTCAAAGATATACTTGCAAATCAATTCATTTGTAATTTAATTAGCCTCACCCCCATCCTTTAGGGATATAAACTAACAGACTGCTTTAAATAAATTGTTAAAATTTCTTTTTGTAATTATAGTTTAAATAAAGCATAAAGTTTTTTTATTTAACTAAATTGGATTACTCCATTTCATGATCTATTAAGGCCTATAGAGCGTCAAACTCCATTGTATTAGCAATAGTTTTGTGTTGCTAGATTTGGTAGTTTTTGGAATTTTTGTCAGAAAAATTAAGCAAGCAAAATAAAGATCATTCACTATATACCAAACCTACAACCACCTCAAACATTATTCCCCACCTAAAATTAACACTCATCCTTGTCCCCTTTTCTATCAGAATCAAGATGCCTTGTGACCTGAAGCTGAATTTCTTGGTGCTTAAGCATTCATAATAGAAGAAAGGTTTTCTTGGAACTTTGGTTCCATGACAAACTACACACTAAAGCTGAAAAAGATGGAGGTGATATACAATAATATCTTTGCATTTGTAAGGGATTACCAAATATAGTTCATCTCTAAAGCAAACTGCTAGAATATCTCACTTACTAAATATATTGCCCTAGGGCTAAGAAGAGTTATTACTGGCATGGATGAATACATAACTACATCAGACGGAAATTCCTTGACTGAAGAAAAGAACCTTTTCAATAGTTGACAATTTGAGAGAAACAAATATACTGTAAATCTAAGAGTCGCAGCTGTAAGAAGTCAAATCCATTTTATACCCCGTGACAAACAGATATATTTTCACTAAAGCTGAGGTCCTTATATACCTCTCAACTGCCATAATTTAATGGTTGATGATGGTGACCACTGAGCCCTTTCATAAACTAGGTGAGAGAAAAACTTTAAAACCCGCCAATGATGGAAAATGTCTGATATTAGGTTTTTATGATTTTCTTCCTTGTACATCAACATCTGATCCAAATATTACCAAATTTAAGTAATAAATCATTTCATATGAGAACGGTGTGCAAAACTAGCTGCCTCAAGATGGCGCCACCAACAAAAAAGCATAAAGCTATTAAAGGTAAGCATACCAGGTAACTGACATTGCCTCTAACCTCATATTATAAAGTTATAATGATAACAATAAATTAGCAAACAAGATCTCCACTTCTGACTAGGATGTTAAGATTGAACAAGGAGAAGCAAAACACATTGGTTAGAATACATCCATTGTAAGAAGAAGCTCCCAAATCAGTGGTCAAGATAAAGTAGACTACATAAAGAAGAGTGAGATGAAGAAGTGGATGACGCAGAGTTCCTGATAGTTAACTATATTGAAGATATCACTTATCACTTCTTTCTAAAAAATATTTTATGTCATTAGAAGTATATAGCATTTTTTTGATTTAAGTAGGATTTTATGATAAGATATCAATTCTGTACCTACTTATTAATAAATTTTGAGATGGAAAATAAAATAAGCTCCCTGCTCAGAAAATGAGTCAGAAATTGCTTACAATTCAATCAGCTTCAATTCCAAGACCATTAGCTAAAGATAATGAAGGAGGAATCAATACAGAATCAATACAAGATATTGATTGCCTAGAACTACTTGATGTCTCAGCTATTAAGGTGGCTCCCTGATTTAATAAATAGTTCTAGAAGCACTGGAATGATAGGGTCACAAGGACACTGACAACATAGAACAGCAGAGGTTACTGTTTGCCTCAATCTGTAATGACTAGGAAAATCCTTGACTTAGTATAAAAAGACAATTTCATTGTTATAAGTCATCTGTACTACTTATATACAAATTAAATTTACTTCTCAAAGTATCTCAAGTCTATCCAACATGTTGACTGCATGATTTTGATACATTTTATGTTAAGTTTAGAACATCATAGCTAAAAAAGCCAGTCTTAATCTAGATTGAGAGAAGCTAGAATCTTTAAGTCAATTAGCTCTAAGCTCTAAGATAAGAACCTCAGCTTCACAAGTATGTCAAAGCTAAGATCTAGTGATCACACAAAGGGCTTCAAGTTATCCATAGTGAAAAATCTTTATCTGTAAAAAGTGAAAAAACTCTAGTCATGAAACTACCCCCTCTTAATGACTGGGAATGTAACCAGATGAATTAGTATTTTTTATTGTGAAGTGACTCCAATTCATCCTTAGAGCTTTAGATTTTGGTCACCTTCAAGTTCACCTTGTCTAACTTTATACAAATTAATATCATGTTAACTATAAAAATTTAAACCTTACATTCAGCAGCTTCTGGATGAAGTATATTCTACTTAAGATTTTACAGTTGATCCCATGCTATGGGTGTACACTCCGCTATGAGGGTTAGTATGCCTCGTCCCAGTTACATGCCATCAAGTTGGTTACCAGAGTTAGACATTACATCCATTATGTTGTCAGTATCGCAATTATCTAACTATTGTAAATCATAAGCATGTAACACCACAAGGTGATGTTGCAGCTTGAGAAAGACCCAAACTTAGCTTTCTAATGTAGTTGGGTTCTATAAGGTTGTCACAGCCTACATTTGCAATATTTAAGAGGAGATCTTGGACAGCCAATGGTTGGTAATAAAGCCTTAAAACAAATCGGATTGTTGGACTCTGGGACCTCAGATTACATGAATGAACAATTTAATTAACGCTTACAAAGCGTTTTAATAGATGTAATAAGTCAGTTTTAATAACTATCCTCCAAATAAAAAGAGATCATCCAACTTCTCAATTTCCTTTTATGGTTGCAACAACTGATTAATATAAATGCTTGCGTCGAGAGTTACAACAGTGTTGCTAAGAGTTCTCCTCAAGAGAACATTCTGGGTCCCTAGAGCCCCATGGAACTAAAGGTCATAAAAGTTTAAGTGGGCCTAAGGGTCCTGAAAGGGACTAAGGTATCTGATGGGTTGATAGTCCTGAAGGGCCCTGTGGGCCTCCTATGACTCCAAATTCCTTAATATTAATCTTGGGGGTTATAAAAATTATAAAGAGGAAATTCTACCCATCCTTTGGCTTATACATCTAGATAAAAATATATTCTGGGGTGTAAAGTTTATCCGGATGGATTATCTGTTGATCCAAATATTACATTGGACGCCCTAGTTAAGTTAATAAATAAATTCTCTACATTTACTAAGAATACTAATAATTTGTCTCACTCATATTGTGAAAGCCTGTGAGAGTTTTGAGACTTGAGTTGGCAGCCGCAAATGTAGTTGAATAGTCAGCACATTAAGTTCCAAACCCTGAAGGCACATCTCAGTCATAAAGCCATAATAGCCTCACTAGATTTGATATTAGGAAAGGTTTTTTAATTTGTTTTAAAAGTAATATGTGTAAGTCCAGGAACGTCCCCTGTGTGTCAATCAGGCCATCTTCCCATTTCCAAGTAAGAAGGTACTGAAGAGGTTGGCTGTACCCCTCATTGTCTAGGGTGACCTCGCCCACGTGGTAGATGAGCGCTGAGTAACAGCCCTCCCTCTTCAGATCCCTCTCCTAGTGCCATGCTCACCTCAGCTGAACTTGCCCACCTGATCAGGGAAATCTGCTTCAAGATCGCCTAACTGAAGTTGATTGTTCTGAAAACGATTAGAAACAAGCCCAATGATCAGAATCCACATAGTCAAAAAGGGATGAAGATTTATTCATTGGCCAGAATTGCCAGCAGTTTTGATTTGGCCAACAATGCGATAGTCAAAATTAACCCCCTCTCAAAATCGTCAGGGATGATCCCCAAAGTGTAGGAAGTAGCATCAGAAACCATTGACAATAGTCTGAAGCTCCCTTCTGGCAAATTGGGAGTTGCAGCTGATGCAACACTTTTGACTAAATGAATGGCCCAGTGACCAGGAATGGGCAGGTTGACCATCCCAAACCTGTTCCTAACCAATTGGGACCGCCCCTACGTGGGGCAGCCCTGGGGGATTCCCGTGCTCATCAAGCCAGACCCCATCACGTCAACCATCAGAAATGCAGTTGAGCCTCAGTTTGGGCATTCAAGGTTGAACTGACAGCGACTCAGCCTGATGCCAAATTCTTTGATGTCAGTTCCCATTTGAGCTTATCTGCCCCCATCCCTAAATAATACGCCAGTTAGGTTGAACTTGAGGGACCTGATCCCTACTTGTTCCCGCATTAATTGACCAACCATTGTTTCCTGCCACTTCCGCCCTGCTCTTCAAGGTGGGCGCCACAGTGGTTACCCTCTACCAAATGAACGTGCAATCAGTAGTCTGCTTTTTGTTGTTTGTTTAGTCACTTGCTGATTTTGTGGGTAGTATCCGCTCTACCTTGGAAAATTTCTTCAGGCTGGTAGAGCCTCGTGGATTACTACCCCTCCCCCTCCTAATAGTATAGAAGAAAGCTTACGTGTTCCTTCCTGTGAGATTGTAAATCAGGTTCTTGACATTCTTGCTGAGGTGCAAATGCGATCGGTGATTGCATTTAACAATGCCACTGCGTTATCCCATGCCCAACAAGGGGTCGCTTTGTTGGACGCTGTAGAAGGGGGCACCCATCAGTGGGTATGAGGCCTTTTGCTTTCTTCCTCACAAGTGGGGGATCCCACCTCGCTGATTGTCATCATATCAGCTGCCTTGAAACCCCCGGTGTCACACTTGGACCACTTATTCAGATTGCTCTCTACTATGGCTAAAGCCCCTAGCTTGGCTTCCTTGGTCTCTACCTTCTGCAAACAGGCCCCCACAATGGACCTCTCTAATAATATGCTTTAGGCAATCTTTAGATCAGGTTTGGATTTGGGTTCTGCTCATCAAGAGGTTTGGTCCACCTCAAAAGGAATGGTAGATCAAATATGTACCGCCAAGACCACTATTAATGCCACCCCTCGCCATACTTCCCGCTACCAAGGGGAAAAATTTATGATAGGACTACCCAACAATGATGCAGATGCAGTTTTTACCATTAAACCAGTATTAGTCTTGGCCTCAGAGCCCGTAACTACTCCTGCATTGGAGTTGGTTTATCCTGGTTCACCTATAAATGAATCAGTAAAAGCCCAGAGTGAGGAAGCCATTTCTCAAGCCCTTGTTCTTCCCAAATTTTCTCCAGAAAAGGACCCCAACCTTCCCCCCTGATTTTCCTGCCATTTCTTCAGTTGCAACAGAAATGCCCAAATCTACCAATTAACAAAACTTCGCTTATTTCTTATTACATATAAAGATTAGTATCAGATATCACCACATCTCCTTTGAGGCCCTTGCTGATACCAGAGCCGCGGGTCATTTTAATGAGTGCCAAGTTAGCCCAACAATTAGAACTGGACATGGACGTAGGTCCATCAGTGATGGTGGCTTCTTCAGACTCCCAGACATTGTATATAGTCTGTCAGCCAGTACCTTTTTTAGTACACCAGTTTAGCTTCTGCAATCGATTTCTGTTATGCCAAACTTGGTGTTTATGGTGATCTTAGGGGTTAGATAGTGGCGCTGACAAAATGTTAGGATCCACTTGGAGTCAAACATATTGTCATTCATTAATGATCAACTATAGGGTGAATTTCCCTTAGTTGACACTCTTAAGAAAACTCAAGGTCGCAGTTCTATTACTTCCCTTGTCTCTCCTGTGGGCCTTCCGTCCAATTTTTCTGAAAAGTTTAATGCGCTATCAAAGTATCTTTGATTCTAAAAAGGTGGATCATCTGCCTCCTCATACTAAATTTGACTTGGGATTTTGTACAATGGTGCAGTTGGTGAATATCAACTGTCCGTTGCATCCCCACAAAGCGGAGGAGGAGATTGTACTTAACACTTGGTTAGATAATATGCTTAAAAAAGGGTGGTTGTTTAAGGAGATATTGCCAGTCACGTCTCCCATTGTCTTCGCCAAAAAGCCGATGGTTCCCTCTGTACCTGTGTGGATTATGGCATTTAAACAAGGTTACAGTTCACAATCCCTACCCCCTGCCCCTGAAGCAGACAATCAGCCAAGCAATTGCCAAATCTCGTGTGTTCTTTAATCTGGATCTCATCAATGCCTTCAACCAGATTCAGGTAATGGAAGAGCAAGAATGGTTAACAGAGATCTGGACAAAGTGAGGAAATTTCAATTCCGCATAATCCCTTTGGGCTGAAGAATGCACCCGCAACATTTCAAAGAATGATTGACAGTGTACTGGGCGATCACCAGTTCACTTGCATGGTCGCATATATTGTCGACATTCTGGTTCACTCCCCGACCCCCAAACAACATGCAATTGACTTGGAAGCAGTTGTGGCTGCTTTGCACAAGGCAGGTTAGTTTGTTAAGCCTTCCAAATGCGAGTTCTATAATGAGAATGTTACCTTTCTTGTAAACCTCATCCTTAAAAATGGCTACGCGATTCCTCCCAATAAGTTGGATGCTATCCATGAATGTCCAACCCTGACAACCCAGAAACAATTATGGAGTTCCTTGGGAACCATTATTTTCTTGAAAAATTTTCCCCAGCTCTTTCCCAGTTAGCTGCCCCGCTCCACCCCCTCACAGGCAAGAATATGCCATTTTTTGGGCGCCCAAATGCCAGCAGACGTTCAAATCAATCAAAGAGGTGTTTTTATCCCCTCCCGTCCTGAAACACACAGATCCTTCTAAGCCATATATCATTGCATGCAATGCCTCCTCAGTGGCAGTTGGGGCAGTGCTGCTCCAAGAGCACGATGGCTTGGAACATCTGGTCACCTACTTTTCTCGAAAATTTACTTCTATGGAGCAATCTTGGGCCATCTATGTCAAGGAGTTGGCAGCCGTAGCATGGGCATTGACTCATTGGAGGTATCTGTTACAGGGTGCTCAGCATGAGTTAAGTGTTCGCACAGGATCACCAGGCTCTCTTGTATTTCCATAAACCCCAAAATTGGCTCATAGGCAAGCTCGTTTTATCAGGACTTGTGCAGTTTCAATTTCAAATATAAATTTGTAAAATGTGCGCTCAACGTACTTCCCAATTTTCTCAGCTGCAACCCCGCCCACTGTCCCTTGTACCCATATGTAGTATACTTAATACCATGATTCCCGCTGCTCAAATTTTGTCAATTGTTCCCCCTATCATCTCTTCCATTGCCCTTAATCCTGAAGCTTTGCTAGTTGCTCAGGTTTTAGCCAGCCAAATGACCTGCCCTGTGGGTGTGGAGTTATTTAAGCAATTGTCTCTCAAAAATCATAAACACTCTCTATAATCCTTGGTGGAGGGTCTCATTTATTTTAGGTCACGAATTTGGGTTCCCTCTCTTTTCAGAGCTGAGGTATTTTGCGCTCATCATGACTCCCCATGATTGGTCATCCAGGAAATAAGAAATACATTGACTTGATCAAGCGGACCTACAATTGGGTGGGTTTAACTAAGGAAATTCCAGCCTGGATTGCTGATTGCATTACTTATGCTCAGGCTAAGTCAAATCACTCTGGTAGAAATGGCCTTCTACACCCCTTACAACAGGCGGAGGGTCCATGGACATTGGTGTCTGTGGATTTTATTGTTGAGCTCCCCTGCTATGATGGGTTTATGGTGGTGAAGGTGGTGGTGGATCGTTTCACTAAGTTTTCCCTCTTTATTCCCTGCACTTCCACGATTATGTTGGAGGAAACAGCACATCTCTTTGTGCGCCATGTATTTTCAATGTTTGGCCTCCCGCAGGAGATCATCATTGACCGTGGTTCACAGTTCATGGTGCAGTTCTGGAGTGAACTCTTATCTATTTTAAAAATCTCCCCCTGTTGCTCAACAGTATATCATCCCCAGTCCGATGGACAGACTGAGCGAGTTAACCAAATCCTAGAACAGTACCTGCGTTGCTATTCTGCAGCCGCACAGGACACCTGGGCTAACGACCTTCCCCTCTCTCAATTTTCCTACAACAATGTGACTCACACTTCCATGGGGTTTTCTCCTTATGAAGCGACTCTTGGATATAATCCTTTTTTGATCAGACCCTGCTTGCGGCCTGAGGTCCAAGCTGCTGCGGATCATGCTGAACACATTAGGTCTACTCAATCCTTAGTGCTGGAACACCTCACCAAAGCCATTGAAGACTACAAGCAGTTTGCAGATCATAAGCAACTCCCAGATCATTACATAATGGTGGGTTCCTATGTTATGCTCAATATGCTTCATTTGAGAATGCAAGTACCCTCCTGTAAGTTCACATATAAGCGTTTGTGCCCCCATTTAGTGGAGGAAGACTTGGGCAATAATGCATTCTAGTTAAAACTTCCACCGCATTTGAAACAGCACCACGTCTTCTATGTTTCCCAGCTGTCACCTTTTTAAGGGTACTTTTACCACAGATCCTGAGCCAATTGTTATTATAAATGTGGAGGAGGCCAAAGTGGAAAATATCCTAGCATCACGCAAGTCCTGTCAGTCCGTTCAATATCTCATAGCCTGGAAAGGTTATCTGTATTATGAGAACAATTGGTTTAAGGCCCATGATTGTGCTAACTGCATGGAACTGGTCAAAGCATTTCACAAATCCCACCCTGACGCTCCCCGCCCCCCAAAAAAATTGCAACTGCAATGGCGATCAAGTTACCCAAGGCGCACAAAAATGTGGCCCTCGTGCAGTTTCCCAGCGGTGGTGCCCTTCCTTTGGAAAAAGGAAAGGGTAATGTAAGTCCTGGGGAATGTCCCCTGTGTGTCAATTGGGTCCTCTTCCCATTTCTGAGTAAAAAGGTTCAAAAGAGGGTGGCTGCACCCCTAGTTAACCAGGAGACCTTGTCCACATGGTAGATGAGCACTGGGTAACAGCCCTTCCTCTTTGGATCCCTCCCCAAGTGCCCATGCTCACCTCAGCTGAACTTGCCCACCTGATCAGGGTTATCTGCGTTAGGATCGCTGAAATGAAGTTGATTGGACTGAAAAACGATTAGAAACAAGCCCAATGATCAGAATCCACATAGTCAAAAAGGGATGAAGATTGATTCATCAGCCAGAATTACCAACAATTTCAAATTTGACCAACCATGAAATTATTGAAAATAACCTCCTCTCAAAATTGTTGGGATGATCCCCAACATGCAGGTATTAGCATTGGACACCATCAATGAAAGTTAAAAGATCCCTTCCAGCAAATTGGGAGTTGCAGCTAATGCAACGCTTTTGACCAAATGAAAGGCCCAGTGACTGGGCATGGGTGGGTTAGGCATCCCAAACCCTTTCTCAACCAATTGGGACTGCCCCTACGTGGGGTGGCCCTGGGGGATTCCCACTGCTCATCAGGCCAGATGCTGTCGCGTCAACCATCAGAAATGCAGTTGAGCCTCATTTCAGGCATTTGAGGTCAAACTGACAGCGACTTAGCCTGCCACTGAATTCTTCGATGTCAGTTCTCATTGAGCTTATCTGCCCCCATCCCCAAATAATTCGCTGGTTATGTAAAACTTGAGGGACCCAATTTCTGCTTATTACCCGCATCAATCAACCACTATTTAATCAGTTGCATCACACTGAGAAAATTGTTGGTCAATTTTCTTCATTTTCCTTTAAATAAAATTTGCCGCTAAAATATCATTTTTTGACTTTATTGATATCAATCTGGCTGCATTCCCAATGGCTTTACTCTGGTGGCCTGTTGGTCCCTATACCATATGGGCTTTACCAGTAATGATGGTCACTATGGACCCCACCATTATCAACTGGATTCAGTGAGTTAGATACTTCTGGCAATTCAACCCTATCATTGTAAATATCCACCAACAATATACTGGGATCTGGTGGCCTTACATCCACCATTTTCAAGCAAGGATCCGCCCCCTTGTATCCCCAGTTGTATTAAACCCACCCACCGGTGACCTTGTAGAAACTATACCTTTGGTACCGCCCCCTGCAGCAAGACCCCCAGTGTCTGGGTTTGTCTCCATTTGGTTCGCTCCTTGGGTTGCTGTACACTTGCCCTGCACCAGTGGTTTATCATTTCTAAATTCATGGATCCATACAATGTCATACGTGAGGCGATGCCTCTGGCATTCTGGCTTGCTTTTTGGGTGCTTTTGCATCCCAACTGTCAGGATGGTCTAAACTTCTTCTGCCGTTTTCATAACATTCCTCTTGCTTGTACCAGATTGCAACTAGTAATAAAACAGTGTGAAAAAATTAGTGGTCCCATTCTGAAGGTATTGAGTGGGATTAATTAACTGAGGGTCGATCCAGTCACTCATGCACTACAGTGATACCATTTGACATTATAAGGCTTTAAGATCATCTAGCTTGGCTGCTAGTAAGTTATCTATATCTGGTAGAGCTCTACCTTTGACTTTTATACATCCAGACCTACATTATCTCCTCCAATTATTAGGACTGTAATATCAGAACTATGATACATCATTTGGTACTGATTCAAAAACTCAACTCCAAACAAATCATCCTTGAAACTGCATAAGAATTTGTCCAAGACAACTGTGAGAAAATCTAATATATTTGGCGCCTCATTAACAATGTTCAAAACCAAATAGTTCGGATTAAACTCTGTGATTAAAGGCTTATTGCCCGAGTGGCCTGCTCGCTCAGGGGGTGCTGATGTTTGGGGTTGAGACAAGACAATAAATAATTTCTTTACAGGGTGCACCGCTTGCAATATGAAAGGTCTTGATCTACTGTAATTTGGAATTTTCTCATGGTCCCAAGCATGATCAACCATGTTGAAGCAGAGGAATTAAACATTTTGGGATGCGTATGAGCAAACCAAAAACTCTATTAATCTCTGCAGACCGAGTAATGCTAAATCTGAACCTTTCAGTACAAAAAATTTGATGTTATTAGCATCAAATAAAAATAGGAATAAGAATAATAAAGGGAGACTGTGAAAGACACTTCTTTATTGGTATGACCATATAAAAGTATATGTAGTATTTTTTATAAATGGGGAGTTCAAAGCAGGACTTGATTTATGCCAAGTCAAAGATTTATCATAGCATGTGTCAGGGAAGCGGCAGATAAAGATTAGGCTTGCCTGCCAGTCAGGATGCAAAAACACTAAAAAGGAGAGCCAGAATGCCAAGGGAAAAGTTGCTCAAACGCCGCTTAAATGGGACAGGAGATAATTAACTAATGAGTGCTTATGGTCTGCAAACGTGAAAAGCAACTTGGCGAAAAACCAGGCTGTCACAGTCCTAGGACCCACGAGCTTGAGCGTAGGAAAGTGTGGGCTTGGATTGGGTGGTTTGGTTTTCCCCATGGGGGAACTTAGTATGGCAACATTGGCAAGAGTGTTGATCCTCTCCTATAGCAGCAATAATTTTGATATAAAATACTGAGATCTTGGTGGCAGATTGCCTTGGCGAATGTGTGGAAAGTTCCAAGAAGATTTTAACATGGTAGGCCCAGTTAACTGCAGAAGGCAACAATGTCATCAACATGACTGCATGGACCAGTTTTTGCGCCCCATAATTCCACATTAGGGGTGTCACAGGGTTCCAGCAAAGAATAATTTAAACTAAAAAATGGTTTTGAAGTACAGGAATTTTTATACTGAATTTTAAATAATGAGATTTAGCTGTCAATCCTCTCAGTGTGGTATGACTGTTTAAATGTCAGTCAATTGGAGGCTAGCTTATGAACGCATGGGATCAGGGGCTAACATGTTTTGACCTAACCCAATGAAACTTTGATTGGGGGAAAACTGTTTCAATTGAAACCCACTATAAATTACGTTGGTAGCATCTGAGTCATCATCAGTTTGTCCATGGACACCCAGATTGCAGCTTTTCTGTGATTACACGGTTTGAATGGTGACATCTCACCCAACGAGTAATGGGAACCTCCCAAGGCCCCCCTATGTAGGGATGGTCCCAAGAAATTGGGAACGAGTTCAGGATGCCCAACCCTCCTGCACCTGATTGCTCTGGCATCCATTTGACCATGTTGGAATTGAAATTTCGTGATTTTGACGCCAACGGTGAGGGTTCAATTCTGACAGCTACCTCCGCTGAAGGCCTGATGCTGTTGGCTACTTTTTTAAAGTTTTAATACTATTGGCTTTATTCATTAAAGGTATAAGGCTGTCAGGCATTGTAGCTGATGGTCCAATGATGTCAGCCAACGTTGCCAAAGGCTCATCGCTGTCAGCCACATTCATTCCCTTTGCCCCATGCTGGTATAATTTGCCTAAATTCAACACAAATTTTCTCAATCCACCATACCAATTCCCTGATTGTTAATACAGGGATGGGTGGCGAGATTCTCAAAGGGTAAGTCATGACCCACTACTCGTCCACCACATGGGCAAGGTCGCCCTGGGAGATGAGGGGGCAGCTGGCCTTTTTAGACTGTTTTTGGATGGGAAAGGGAATGCTACCCGTCCAAGTGGAGGGGACACCCCCAGACTTAATGCGTGATTATGTATTTGCTTCTTAGTTTCAGGCCCAGTGAAATCTAATTCTTTGACCTTTGGGATCTTTTGGACTTCTTTCTTAGATTGTATGGAGCTCTGGACTTCTTGTGACCATGTGGCTTCTGCTTTATTTTCCCCTGGTGTTTTTGTGACCCTTGTAGTTGTTGTAGCTGCTTGAGTACATTAAAAGTGCAATTGATGGAGCTTTTGAAATTAACTTGCATCCATTTTGGTAATATTGGCATTGCTCAGCTTTGTAAAAATGGGGAAACTCTCTTCAGATGGTGTTTCAAATTTTAACATTATTGGCAGTCAAACCCAAGGGTATATGAGTGAGGTTCTTTCAAAAAGCCATCTGTGACATTGTGCACATTGTCGTTGGGACTGGTATTTATACTTGCGTGTCTTCTGACGTCATTCTGACCAACTGCAAAATTTCTTGGCATAAAAAAGTATATATAATGACATCTGTTTTCAGGAATATTTGGCCCTCAAAGAATATAAAAGAAGCTCCAGAATCTTAAAAAAACCCTCTCTCATTGACCAAGTTGGTTGGGAATTGATTGTCATTTAGAAAATCCAAACCAATAGTACCAATCTTGATTATAGGGATTTGAGAACTTTCAGGATGGGGGTTTTCCATAAGTTGAGGTATTAACCCCTACAGTTTAGCGTTTCCCAATATAAACACCCCAAGACGTGACCTAGGGGAATGACTTCAAATGCCATGCATGACTTGATTATGCGTGATATGGATGAGTAGCATCTTTGATAGAGTACTCAATTTCTTTTCTCATGACAAAAGCAGGTCTCATCTAGATGGAATGCAACTTTTCAGTATGTCCTTAGTGCATGTGTGAAAATAACTTTCTATCCACCTTGAATGTGACAATTTGGGTCTTCAGTCACTTTCCTTTGGTACTCTCATTTAGTGTCTTAGTATTTTTTCTGCTGACACTCGGCTAGATTTTAAATAAAACATATTCAATCTCTTACTTATATTTTCAAGGAGATGAGTCTTTCATCTGCGTCCATCCTGAAACTAACAAGCTTAGTAACATGGCTTCTCTTTTATATAGCGGTTTGAATGGAGCATGTAATACCCTTGTAAAAGGCTTTACTGGTTAGAGAACAAGTCTGATGGCAACAAAATTTACCATTTTAATTCATAGTTGACCACAAAATTCTTCAGAATTAAAGCTAGGGTCCTGTTGACTCTTTACATGCTTATGTTGATAGATGTTACATAAAGTATGGTAAACTGATCTACAGTGCATTCAAAAGTTCTGGGACTAACGTTTTAAAAAACACAGCTTTACAAATATATACTTTCTTTTATCATAATTTAACATACAACCTTTCCCTCTCTATACATATTTATATTGCTAAACAATTGTTAAAAGGTATGCACATAATTCCTATTTTGTATAACCATGTTTAAACTAGATGTCACATTCTTCTGAATTGTCTCTACTTTATCAAAAGGATAGACCTTCAGTGCCACCTTCCAGATTATAATTATCCACCCTATTCACCACATTTGGCTCTGTCTGACTTCTTTCTGTTCTCTAATCTGAAGGTGGCACTGAAGGTTCATCCTTTTGATAAAGTAGAGACAATTCAGAAGGATTTGACAGCTGGTTTAAACATGGCTATACAAAATAGGAACTATATGCATACCTTTTAACAATTGTTTTAGCAATATAAATATGTATAGAGAAGGAATGTGTTCAAGTTATGATAAAAAGAAAGTTTATTTATTTGTAAAGTTGTATCTTTAAAACGTTAGTCCCAGAACTTTTTGAATGCACTGTGTATGACTCCTGCTAATTCCATCAAGTGTCTCATAACATTTTAAATTTCATTTATTGTTATAATGAAATATCTGAGGGAATTTATGGCGTGTAATGAACTGGTGGTAAAGGAACCTTATGGTAACTCTTGCGGAGACAACTTGACTGTAATAGATTTTGTCAACTTGGTGAAGTGATCTATCACTATAGAATTTACTGATTCCCACTGGATGTCTTTTGAAATGGTCTAACAACGTCAATGGAAGAATTATGAAATGGAGATCTTGGAGTGACAGGCTGAAATTTATGTGAAAGAGGCTTGTTTGGGCACCTAGCACAGAGATCTAGAACCTGCCTGATATCGTCCTACATGGACTCCCAGTAGTATCTCTCATTAAGATGCCAGTATGTCTTCTGTAGCCATCCGTGGCCTACTAGATGGTGTACTCAATAACTATAGACATCAAAATTCTTAACTTTACATATGGTAACCATTTCTTATTTACTTGTTTCTCTAGCTGTCCATCTTGAGATATTGTCGGTCTAGAAGTTCTTCATTATCTTATTACCTACATTATCCTCTTCTCTTTCATTATTCTTTTAGTTTCTCTATAAGCTTGTAGAACCCATTGCTATAATGGGATTGCAAAAAAAGATGAGCAACTGTGACAATCCATCCGCGATCAAGTGGCTCTCTCTACCCTGTTGAAATACTAGCAAGTTTTGAGCTCAATGGTGCTGTGTGGGCTAGGACGTCAACATTAAGACAGTTGCAGTAGTATTAAATCTTGCGACTGCTATTTTATGCTTTTGAGTAACTTTAAACCAAAAATATATTTAAATTTTTAATGAAAATATTAATAACAAAGCACTTGGGCTTAGTAAAATAAGAAGATAACTTTATTGATTAAAGCTTTCCATTATTTATGATAGTGGTAGGCTAATGATGGGCTATGCGAGGATCCATTATAGGCAGGCGGAACTTCATTTAGTAAAATGACGATTTGGCCTATCAAAACTCTTCAGAGGCGTTTCATCTCAAAGGTGAATTTTTGTAAAAGGTCGGGCAGGAGTGATGTAACCATGGGGTAAAATTTTTAATATGTTCTCGCCAATCAGCCATCCTTAAAGTATTTTCACCTCAGCCAGTTTCCAAAGGTTTATTGGAATTGGCTTAATAAAATATTTTCATGCCTTGAACTTTCTTCAGTTCTATAAGAGGAGGTGGTATTTCTTTGGGTAAGCACTAAATTTGAGTTAGTGTTGGGGCGGACATCCCAAGAGAGTTGACCTATTCTGCCAAGGGTTCAGCGGAGAAAACCAACAACATGCCAACTATATGGCTGAAAGTTAAGAGTAAGAAAGTTTACTCTAATGAGAGCCATTCTGTCAATAGTTTGGTGGTAGATTATTATTAATATCAGACCTATTCTACATGAAGAATTCTTACTAACTAGTCAAACATCAATTGTCTAACATTATTCCTTTCAAGAATGGTGGGGTGTTGGATCTGAGCACTGTGGTGTGCTCACAGGTGCCTTTTGGACTTAAAGTTAACAAAGCAAAGTACCAGAGTAATAAGACTCTCGCCTGCTTTATTTTAACATGAGGATAACGTTTAAACAAAGAGATAAATATAAGCTTAAATAATAAAATTGGTAAACTACTATAACTGTTGGCTTATTAAAACAAGCGATGTTTTATTAATTTTACGCCTCCTATTGGTTAAGCTATTTTGAGGCTAGTAGCGAGATACTAGGGATTTGTGCCAAGCAGTGGAGGGCTCAATTTGGCTAAATTAAGATTTAGCTTGGTGTTGGGACAAACTACTGCTAAAAAAGATTTAACTTGGATTGTAGATATGGAGTTCAACTTTTGGCTGGACATAATCATGGGGTAGTACTTTAATATATTCCCGCCAGTCAGCCATTTTGTACATATGGCTTGTTTGGTCAATTACCTCAGCTCTAAAGGGCCCTTGGCTAGAAGAATATTTGCATCCCCTGAAACCCCTTGAATTTATAAAATGGGGTGCGTTTCTCTTAGAAGTTGTTACTATATTCACGCTAGTGCTTGGACAGAGTTGGGAGCCTGTGGCCCTCATTTTGCTGATGGGATGTTAATAGTCTTGTAGGGTTGATATGAGGTATTCGGTGGAATATTGGGAGTAATCTCATTACTTTGGGAATTAGGATTCACAGAGAATCGGATAGGCGTTTCATACTATTAAATTCAGGGCTTATTCTCCCCAAAATATTTTTAATTACAAGTCAAAAAACTGTTTATTTAACAGGGGAGAGTAAGGACGTAAAAACCGTCCATGTACCCAATTGATAGTAGCTCCAGAGGAGAGATTTGATTTTATATATCACCTTTCTTGTAGGTGACAACAAATGTCCTTCCCAAATAGACCCTAACTTCTTAATTCTGGGTGTGATGCGGCTATGATAATCTAAGCTAAGTCAGAGATTTAAAAAGAGAAGAGGTGGCTAGCTCATTAGCTTCTTGACCCTCTTTGGTTACGATTTTTGTCAAAATTAATCATAGCATCAGCCTGTAGCTGGAAGATGTGTTGGGCCAACTTCTTCATTGCCATTTTCAGGATCATCAGTCTGGAATAGAAGACATTTTTGGCTAAGAGAGAGGGTACCCTCAGGTTCTAGTCACTACAAAATGTGGAAAGGGACATTTTGAGGATCCGGTGATAGCTAAATCTGATATGCCATCAGGGCACTAAGCAAGAACTGGTCGCAGTGTAGAGGGTCTAATGTGGCCAGTTTCTGTGATATGGATTTCAAAGTTCCATTGGCTCTTTCTACGGTACCATTTGTAGAAGGGTTATAGGGAGCTGTGAAGAGTTGCTGGGCTCCCATGGAGGATGCTAATATCTTGACAACTCTGGATGTGAAATTCTTACTACTGTCTCAGAGAGAACCTCCGGGCAACCATGGCGGGTGAAGATTGACTGATAGGGAAAATGGCGGCAGCTTTGGAAGCTTGGGCAGGGAGAGCCACTGCTTCAATCCATTTTGTGAAGTGATCAACACCAACCAGTATGTAACGATCCCACTGGCTTTGGGGTAGAGGACCTACCACATATAAACTGATCATGTAAAAGGTTGCTGAGGGGTAGTAGGCTGATACTGGTATTTGGTCTTGAGTCTAAATTTCTTTTTACAGGTTAAATAGGCATCCAGGACTTTAATAATGGATTTCATGATTCCCTCTCAATAGTACCAATCTTTAAGTTACTCATACGTTTTCTTCCACTCCACCACGACCAAGTTTGAGTGGGCACCATGGATTGCCAGTACCCGTTCAGAAAGGTCAAAGATATGGCAGCTGATTTGCCCCAACATTTTTATAACTTCCGCTCTCTACCGTGATGTTGCAGGAGTGTCTTGATAACATTTTCTGGACGGTTCATCCTCATCATTCCAGGCATCTGGGGTCATAAGGAGATCATGTAATCTCTCCGCTTCACTTTTCTAAGTGAAAATAGGCAGCTAGTCAACCCATTAACATTCATATGATGAGTTCCAGCTCTGTGTTCAATCTATATATCATAATGTTGCACCTTCAAGGCCCAACGTGCCAACCGTTCAGTGAGGTCCTTCATGTTTTATAAACATTTTAAGAGGAGTGATCAGTAACCTCAGTAAGGTAGTCCCATACAAGAAAGGGCGGTAGTGTTTGACAAGGGTAAGACAATGAGCACTCCTTTTCATTGACGATGTAATTGCGTTCAGCCTTTGAAAGCATCTTATTGAAGTATGATACTGGATGATTCACGCCGGTTTCATCCAATTGAGCCAAGATAGCTCCAAAGGCATAGTCGTAGCATCAGTAAACAAAATTAAAGGTTTACCATAATCAGGATGGCGTAGTGTATAAATTATGGGAACTCGTGGCCATCCAACTACCTCTGTGGTAAGCACCAAATAGAAAATTTGGGGAAGCTTAGCACTAAAGTCCTCTTCTGGGTTGAGCGCCACTATCAAACTCTTAAGCTATTTTCTTCTTGGTTATAGATCCATTAAGATCCCTTAATTTTCTTGCATAGGTTCTTTATATGTGCAAATAAGATTTATTGATAAATAAACTAATAATATATGTGGTATTTGATACTAGTATGGACCAGTATCCAGTTAAACGTTTCACAACTAAATATTCCTCCTGATCAGTATCCTCCTTAGAACAAGAACAACAATCTTTCTTCCAACCCACTGATGAAAGTACTAATTAATCTCTCCAGACAACAAGGTAATTCCTCTCCCGTCAACTTCTCTTATTAATTAGGCAAGTCTGGATGGCAAAAGCTCTTAACCTGCAGCAGGTTCAAGGAGTTCTGAAACTTCTACTTTTAAAATTCGAATCCTAATTCTAATTTAGATGTCTCCCCTGGGACTTATCCAACAATTATAGTTCAGTGGCCTTCTTGGTGAGAATTCAATCCTTCAGCTTCCAGGTAGAAATTAACCTAGGACTAGGTTCAGAGGTTCTTATCTTGAAGCAGGAACGGAGAAGATGATAGTAATATTTAGCTTCAGGTATGTATGATCCCTTTAATATAATCCAAGAGTAATAAAAATACAGCAAATGTATGATAAAGAAAAAATTATTATCTAAAAGAATATGCTTTATTTAATAATTTCAGGGGGATATATGGGATTTAGTGGCTTTTCTTTCTTGTACCAATCACTTTAGTTACTACGATTTGATTTGAACAGCAAATTTGGATAATCACACACAGGAAAGATGGGCGACTTTAATAACAAAAATAATACAACATGGGCGAGCGTCGCGGCAAGCAGTGCAGCAACAGTGCAACTAAGGGCAAGAAACGCCCTAGAGGGGGGACCAGAAACGTAATCTGCAAAGAAATTGTAAACTCAGACACCATCTGGGTTTATGGTATTTACTGTAAAGCACGCGCAATACATGTACAATCAATTCAACCAACCTTTGTCAAAGGTGGAACATGGGATCAGACTCTTCCTTGGGGATGAGTCCACCGACCCTGTGGGAGAAAACATGTGAGGCACAGCCCTCTTTCCCTCACGCGGTGTACGTAGCCACCAACATGGGCCACAGCTGGATCAATATTGGTTTCAAAACAGCTGATGAAGCTGATGCCGCAGCAAAAATCTGCGTGGAAATTGCCCTCCTGAGGGCAAATTGTGCGCACAGCGTGCACCAGATGGAACAAAGTTAAAACTTTGTTCATCTCCTTTGACTCGCTCCCCACCAGCCTTCCTCGTAAGGTAATCAGGAGAACTCCGCAAAGGTCTTGTGGCCTATGGAGAAATCCAACAACTCAAATTACAGCAATTTTTGTAATTCTGACCTGTGCACAGGCAAAGCTATCGCTGTAATCAACCCCTTCCAGAAGTGGAGAGAATTTATCAGAATTCCATATGCAGCAGAATTTCACTTCGCAGATGGGGGCCAGTTGGCTGCATCCTGAGTTACACCAGAACGCGCGCCACCCATTTGCAACCACTGTGGCTCACTGGGCCACAAGGAACATGAATGCCCTGTAAAAGGGCTTAATGGAAAATGATTTTGTGAAGAAGCTATGGACGAAGATAATGAAAACTTCGCCAAAATGACTGATGGCCACCACCCATTCCGCTGGGGTGAAGATGGACTATACTCCATCGTGGACCCAGTTACAAGTAAACAACGTAAAGCAGCACAAAAAGCCCGCAATAGAGCAGCGGCTGAATTGGCGGCACGCGGAATCTGCCATTAACCACGGATAAATTCAGGAGGATATTTCAGATATTCACCGAAGACCAACCAATCAGAACAATATGCCCAGGTTAAAAATTTTCACAGTAAAAAGACTGAGCCACAAAGCGTCATCAGTCATGCACATACTGAGGAACAATGCAACCGCAATTTGGGTGAAAATGCGGTGCACAATGCAACAAAGTTGAACCTCAAAAATATAAATATAATCAACAGGACCAGAGGGTCCTCCCAACCGCTCCTGAGGCGCCGCGGGCACCTCAGTGTCAATAGGGACGTTAAACATCGCGGGAGCCAGGGCTCATATGTCCCAAGCCAAAAAGCTGGCATTCCTGTGAAAACCTCTTGTAGACATCTTGGCCATCCAAGAAACCCACTGCCTACAAGGGGAAGAAGAATCCTGGTCAACCAGGGTCACACCATCACAATCAGTATGGACGTCTCACTGTGGGGTGATAGTCCAAAACAACAAAAAATTAAAATTACAAATTCATCATCACACTTGCATGGTCGAGTCCTGGTAGCAACAATCACATGCCAAGATAAAATAATTTTGTTAGCATGTATCTATGCAACGTGCACTGCAACTGAGAGAAAAAAAAATTTTGAAAAATTTCTACTCTCACCCTCCATCCAGATATCATCATGTTGGGCAATTTCAACTGCTGAGATAACCCCAATGCAGATCGATGGCCTAATCCTAGGGGATACCCACCTGGACACATTGAATATCGCACAATGAAGGCATCTCTTGGCTTGCAGGATGCTCTTCCCCCAATTCACCAATCCTTCCCCATATGACAAGAACCAACATACGTGAGGGACTGCTCATATGATGAGTCATATTGATCCACATCCTCATCCCACAATCCCACCACTCAAGAATCTCCAAATTTACAACAAAAAGATCAATTTTTTTGATCATCGATTAATTATGGTGCAGTTAGCGCCAACCCAATCCCACACACAGGTGTCGCCTTGGAGAAAGCTTCACCCAGAAAATATAAAATTGCCCAGAGATATCTGACTGGGTTGAAAACAAGGCTACAAACCCAGAATTCCTGGCCCATTCACTTTGGATCCCATTGGAACAAGGGAAAATTTCAAGATTTAATCAACAAAACCTGACATATTGCATCATGCAAGTACACTGCGGACACAGCCACAATCAAGTGTACGCTTGGAATAACTAGACCACCTGGAAATAAATACTCTGAGATCTGACTATAGCCTAATTGGGGATGCAAATGGGCAGAAATTTCAGCCGGCTTAACAATCTCATCTTTGAACACCAACACAGAATCAAAGTATCGAACAAAGGTAAGTTTATAAAGGAAAGGTGAAACCTATTTGACATACTTTTTTCCGCCAGATTCCACTCCCACGGAAACCAGCCCTGCACACAGGTACGCAAGACCAACGGCACCATGGCAACTGACCCTGAGGAGGTCAAGGCGGAAGTACACCACTATTATACCAAATTATATCGCGATATGCCAACAGATCCACAAAAAATTAAAGAATTTATTCAAACTGCCAAGATACAAAGTACACCACCAAATTACAATATACTATCCCTTATCACGGGAGGAGCTTTGGGAAACAATTCGCGGTGCACCATGGAAATGCCCAGGACCTGATGGGATACCTTACGAATTTAAAAAAAATATTTTTAACAAATCACCTTCCCCCTCCTATTGTACGTCAATGAACCAGAGTTTGTTGAAACATGCCTATTACCAGAGCCATAGATCTACGTTATAACCTTGTATAAAAGGGTGACAAGTTGGACCTGGCCAACTGGTGCCCAATTGCACTCTCAACACTGACACAAAAATTCTAACAAAAGTTCATACGGTTAGATTAGGCGCAATTGCATCTGACGTCCTGTCACCCAACCAGTTTGGGTTTATACCAAGGGCATTCAATCTGGAACAACATTAACCCTGTTGCAAACATTTGTAATCCAAAGCAACCAACTGGTGCCTGGTCTTCTTGGATCAGGAAAAGGCGTATGACCGTGTTAGCTGGCCATACCTAAAAGAATGTCTACATGCCTTCAAACTCCCACCAAGATTCATAAAATGGGCGATGCTCCTAACAGAATCTGCAACCATGGCTGTATGCGGCCCTGAATTCCTAACAAACAATATCAAACCACACAGAGGGCTCAAACAAGGGGATCCCCTCAGCCCACTGCTATACAATTTCAGCTTTGACCCGCTCCTCCAAGTAACTGACTCACATCTCATGGGGATAACCGCACAAGGACAACCAACAGTCAAGATACTGGCCTTTTCAGATGACTGCATAACAGGTATAGCAAACAATGAAGATGCCCGACAGCTGGAACACACTATAGAGGAATACTCCAAGGTGAGCAATGCATCGCTCAACAAAAGGAAGACAGAAATCATCCTCTTAGGCAAATACACAAACAATTGGGCCACAACATCAGAACCTCACCAACACTCGAAGAAAAAACCCAATTATTTTACCCTTTGCAACACCTCCCACCACCACTCCTGTCTGACACCTTGGAATCTGGCTAGAATCAGGGGGATATGCTAATGAGACAATGGAAAGTAACCTGTTACAACAGGTATCTAAACGCGTCACACGCCTCCCTCAAAGGAAAGAACCCCAGGACTAACAGGACGAGTTACAGTTGCTAACTCGCTCATCCTCCCAATACTGTGGTACCAGGCCCATGCGATAACCTTCTCACCTACCTTTATAACCTCAATTCGCGTGCTTATCCAGGGCTGGCTGTGGCCTGGCTCTCCACCCTCCTATACGGATGGAAACACTATTTGGCCCACGCTCAAGCGGAGGCATGGGACTAATAGATTTTGAGAGTCATGCCAATCATCCTAAGTACCTGGATAAAGGAAATCCTTGCTCAGACCTCCCGCAACAACATTGGTCCAGAGCAGCAAGGACTAACTTTGCACACAGGCGCTCAAATTAACCAACCCACATAGTCCACCCAGACTACTTTCATACCTTGCCAAGCACCCTACTGCAACAGGTCCGCATGGAACCTTACCTCATTTCAAACATATCCTCTGAACTATCCGCCATATGGGATGAACCATAGAGAACATGGGTACTATACAGGGGGGAAGGGGACGACCCAGCCCCCAATTCAAATTAAGAAACCAGAAAACCACCCCAGAAGGATTCTCGCAACAACCCCAAGCATAGCTAGGATAGAATACCTAGATATGCTGGACATTCCCTATGATCTAACCACACAGAAGGCAATGTGGAAAATGACTCACCACCCACTCCTACAGCCAAGGATAAGAGCAAACATAGCGCTGTTTGAGAAAAACCTATAGGATGGCGGACTGCTCCAACTCCTCCACAAAACATGTGCAGTATGTGGAGGGAGAGTCCCCATCACCGCCTAGAAACATACCCCCCAACCAAAGCTATATGGCGGGAAGTCGCACGCCTGCTCAAGATTCAAAACGAACAGGAATTCTTGATATCAAAGAGTATTCTTCGCGCTCAGATCGAGTCTGAAATCCCATCTACCCTCTGCTCCTAATAATACCCATTGCAATGTGGACAATACACACAATTGCATTAGATGCGTTAAGGGCACGGTCCCAACCATTCATGAGATTATTAGCAGATTCAATTTCCACTTACTAAAGCACTTCCAAGCCTGGCTCTATGGATATATGAGACCAAGACAAAAAGCGCTCATAGAATCATATGGTTCCCACTCTGGTTCCTCCCACACCTGCTCCATAACTTGAAGAAACCCCCTCAGAGTAGTGCACCAACCCCCATACCTGGCAGTCCCGCTGGCAACAGGGGTAACTTGAGTACCCTGGGGTGCCCAATTTTTATATTTCTTAGTTATTCTCTTAGTTTCACATATATTCTGTAATGTCTGTCCCCTGGTCGGCTTACCTCAGTTAAATAAAATATATGGGATTTAGCGCTCAACTCTTCTGTTGGAACAACGATTGGAATGGAAGTCATGCTGTTGAATTCGCCTCAGGGTGTATGAAACAATGATCTTTTCATCAGTTTATTCGGAGTTATCTCCCTACTCAAATTTAACCTTTCCTTAGCGGAAACGAAGAACGTGTTCCAAAGCCTTCATTCAACCCCACAACTCAACCTTATCAGGCTACCAATATGCTTAGGTTTGGGACATTTACCCATAACCAGAAAGTCGCAATAACCAAAAGGTTAAATCACTAGTTGCTACAAGGCGTCATCAATCGCCTAACAACACTAATAATCCCTTACTCAATTGGAAGCAAAACCCAATTGACTCCTACAAATAATTATATTATCAATAGGAAAAATTGAAAACTCAATTGCTTGTTTATTGAGGATAATCTCCAATGAAACATTATTGATCCAGCGGTTAAAAACCTGGCGGATTGATAAATATTTGCTTGGGATAAATCTCTTAACAATAGTCATAATATATATAATGATAGCTCCCATATCCACTAGCGTGATGAATCCCCTAGCAGATAACTGTGAAATTATAATCTTTGTTAGGCGGGATAATGTGGTCATATCCAAAATCTTAGCACGTACTGGACATCCAACAAATGGCCTTATGGGAAAAATTTAGTGAAGATGTGCACACCTTTTTCCTGACTGTGGTGTACATTGCACCTCACTCCATGTCACATGGTTGGCTGGACCTAGGTTTCAAAAACAAAGAGGCAGCAGACGAGGCTGCTGTGGTGCATGTAGTGGTTGACCTCCCTGAAGGGCAACGGGTTGTCAAAACCAAATGCACCAGATGGACGAAATCAAATCAAATTTTCCTCACATTTGACTTTTTGCCTACTACGGTAAAACGTGACATTTTGGAACAACACCTGAAAGATGGTCTCACTGTATATGGCGAAATACAATTTTTCAAAATGCAATGCTTCACGCTGATGCCACACCTGTGCACTGGCAAAGCCATCGCAGTTCTGACCCTGACTGAGGAGATCGTGAAGGACCTAACCCAAATCCCACACTCCACTTTTATTGATATTGCAGGGCATACCACCCACCCATTCCGGGTGACCGTGGACAGCGCGCCCCCCATCTGCACCCACTGTGACACGTTCAGCCATAAGGCGCATGCATGCCCCACCAAGGAGGGCGTCACATTCCAAGAGCACCCCTTGGCAGCCATGGCCAGCGGAGAGGCGCACTACAAAACAAACGCAAGCACCAAAGAGGCTTTCCCATGGGGAGCACAAGGCTGCTACCTACTGGTAAAGCCTATCTCCCAAGAGTGTAAGAAGTCCAAGAAGGCCTGCAGGGCCGCGGCCAAGGAAGCGGCTAAAGCCACCACCGCTATCCCACACTCCCAACACCAGGAGGACATTGAAACCTTCACGGCAGAAGCAACTTGGGAATCCATCAACCAATCAGATTGGGAAGTCCATGCCAATTGGGCCACTCAGTCCGAGGATCTGATGGGGGACTCAATCTCACCCAATTGTTGCACCCAAGCTCCAGTCAAAACTGACTTGAGGCCCATCCCAACTGAAATTTTTTTGACCCGCTCAATGGTGTACCAAACTCATCCACACCGCAAAAAATTCGTCCAACGTTGGGGAAACAAAAGTGAAGGCTAAAGCCAACGCAACTCTTTCTGCAAAAATTAACAAAAATACTGATAGTGTTGCTGCTAACACCCATGCTGCTGTGAAGGCCCATGGGGATCTAGAGGAGGCTAGTGGGCCTGGGTGCCCACCCCCTCACACCTAAGGTGCAAGAGGGAAATCATCACTTTAGGGACATTGAATATCGCCGGACTCAAGGCCTCCCCATCCTGGGCTAGGAAACTGAGTTTTTTACAACAAAATTTACCCGTTGATATCCTGGCCATCCAGGAGTCCCACTGTCCACGAGGTTCCAAGGAAGCTTGAAAAACAATGCTCCTCCCATCCATATCCTTTTGGTCAGAGCACTGTGGGGTGCTAATTTGGAAAAATAATTTTTTCAAAATTTTATCATCAGAAACCTTCCTCAATGGCTGAGTCCTCATTGTCACCTTCTCATGGGCTGAAGTGGTACACGCTATCATCAACATCTATGCCCCAAATGGTGCACGAGAGCGTCAGGAATTTTTCTCATCAGTCAAATCCCTCCCACTACCCCCAGACCCTTTGTAGTTGGCGATATGAACTGTTGTCTAAACACTCCAATGGACCAGTGGCCTTCCTCCTCCCACACCCCCAGGGTCATGTAGAACTTCGCATTTTAAAGGCCACCCTTGGGTTGATGGATGCACTGCCGCGGCAAGCCCCGCTGCTCAAGAACATGACGCGCCCCCATGTCCACAATGGCCAATTAAGGTCCATGTCCTGCATCGACCTTATCCTTACGCTGGCGAAATTCCAACCCCACATATCCCACTTTAAAACAACAAAAATGGAATTCTCTGACCATCAACTGGTCTTGATAACCTACCACCTACCTGTCACAGCTGCTAAGGCCCCACGTTGGTGCAAAATCCGCCCCTCCGAGCTTGCATTACCAGGATTTTCCATGTGGGTGGAATCAGCAACTTTGGCAAAAGAGTTTGTTGCACCGTTTTATGCGGACCCCATTTCCACATGGGCAACTTTCAAAGATGATACCATCTGCCACTCTCGCCACCTCTCCTCCAAACGCTCACAAGCCACATTGGCTGTCATTTTGAACACTCTGGCAGAGTTGGCACACCTGGAGTCCAATATCCCAGCTACAGGATACAGCTCTGCATGGGGCCGGAAGTGGGCGGAGGCAGCTGCCCATTTCAACGCGCTCAAAAGGCAACACAAACATTGGGTTTTTGTTCAGTACAGGCCCAAATGCATCACAAAAGGTGAAAAGGGCACCGCACATTTTTTTAAAAAAATTTCACAACACGCCAGAGCATGGCCTGCACACAGGTGTGAAGATCGGATGATTCCATTGTGAATACGCAAGCCAAAGTGGCAATTGAAATGAAAAAATATTACTCCAAGTTGTACCGATCTGATCCAATTCAGCCAGCTGAAGTGGCGGAATTTCTTGACTGAGCCCACATCTGCACCATTTTCTGATACCCAGAAATAATGAATTTGATTACTCTGAACAAAATATGGACAGCCATTCGCGGTGCACCAAACCAAAAATGCCCAGGCCCAGATGGCATTCCATATGAATTCTACAAAAAGTACTTCAAATATATATCCCCACTACTGCTGGCCTCACTTAACCAGAGCCTTTTGGAAACGCGCCTCATACCAGGAGGACAAGAGGCCTTCACCGTCACACTCTTCAAGAAAGGGGACAAGCTAGACTTAGCCAACTGGCGCCCCATTTCTTTAACTAACATGGATACAAAATTTTTAACCAAAATCATGGCTAACTGTTTAGGGATTGTAGCATCTGCCACCATCTCCCCAGAACAATTCAGTTTCATACCCAGAAGGTCGATTTGGGACAATGTGCACTCTGTGGCCAACGCATGCCAGTCCACAGCCTCTGGGGCACTTGCATTCTTGGACTAACAGAAGGCCTATGATAGAGTAAACTGGGAATACCTCAGGGCCTGCCTCCATCAATTCCGCTTACCCCTCGCTTCATCAACTGGGTGATGCTGCTCACGGAATCTGCAACAATGGCAGTGCGTGGCCCTGGCTTCCTAACGGAACTAGTCCACCCTCAAAGGGGCTTGCGACAAGGGGATCCCCTAAGCCCACTCTTATACAACTTCAGCCTTGACCCACTACTTCGAAATGTGAATGCCCAACTCACTGGGGTCCATGTGCCAGGCCAAGCCCCAGTCAAGATGATGGCGTTTGCAGATGACTGTGTGGTTGGGGTGTCTAATAATAAAGATGCACGCGCACTTGAAGCCCTCATCCAGGAGTATTCCCGGGTAAGTAACGCTGCACTGAATGCCTCCAAAAACTGAAATCATCTTCCTTGGTCGGTATCATAACTGCTGGGCCCCTGCAACCAGCGCTCAGCCCAGCCCATCTGCTCGCACACGCGCTCTCCCTCCCATCTCACCCCACATTGCCCCACTGGTGCTCCCCTATGTGCCACGCCCTACCATAGGGCTGGTCCGCCATCTGGGCGTGTGGCTGAGGCAGGCGGGTATGCATCAGCAGTAATGGAGAGTCATATTCTAGACAAAGTGATGAAGCGCATCGCCTCCCTCAGAGCCCACCCTACTTCCATTACTGGCAGGGTCGTTTTGGCCAACTCTATGCTCCTCTCCAAAGTCTGGTTTGGAGCCCACGCCATCCCCTTCTCCCCATGCTTCTTCAAATCCTTGCATGCCCTGCTTCAAGGATGGCTATGGTTAGGTCGCCCTCCACCAGTACGGTTAGAGGTCATGTTTGGCCCCCATCAGCATGGTGGCATGGGCCTGCTTGACTTCAGAGCCCATGCGGCCAAGATCTTGGGTACCTGGATTGCAGCCATCATCGCCCCTACGCTCCCCTCCCAACACTGGTCCCGCGCGGCCCACTCCAACTTCTCCCGCACCCTGGGCCTCAACAATCCATCGAGCCCCCACTCCCTGATGAACTAGCTGGCTTCACACCCATTGGCCACAGGTCCTCACGGGACTAAAACCCACTACAAACGAATCCTCCTCTCCATGCGGAGCGCTGAGTGGAGAAACATATTAGTGGACATACAACCCAAAGAGGCCACCCCTCACCCCAGTTCACACAAGAGGTACAGGGGCTACCCATCAATGATGGCGTGATCCCCACACGGCCTCATGTCCTACCCAGGGTGGACTACCTGGACATATGGACATCCCTTACTCCATCAAGACCTAGAAAACTATCTGGAAATACGCACACCATCCTCGGTTGCAGCCTCAAATCCGTTCCCATGTGTGGCGCTGCCTGAGGTGGGTGTACCATACAGCTGAGCGCTCTAACACTTTACACTCATCCTGAGTCGTGTGTGGCCAGTATGGAACGCTGTTCCACCGCCTGGAGAAGTGTCCTACCTCTAAAGTGATATGGCGTGAAGTTCAACGTCTTCTTGGTCAGGATCAAACACATCCCTTCAGCCTGTCAAGAGATATGTTTGCTTTATCAATGGCCTCCACCCTTCCACCCTCCTTCCGTGCTCTGGTGGTTGCAATCGCCATGTGGACTATCCACACGATTGTCTTGGATGCCATCGCAGGCTCCACTCCCATCCTCCCAGAAGCTGTCCACAGATTCCGGTCTCATTTGGTGGACCACTTTCAGGCGTGGATGTTTGGATACCTCCCACCACGTCGCTGACAGCTGGTCTCCTCCTGGTTCCCAGTTTGGTTCATCAAATCAGACCCTTTCCTCCACACGTGTTCAATTGTGGCTACGGCCCATTCACACGTTCCCTCCCCCTCCCCATAAGTGGCGTTCCCGCTGGCAACAAGAAATAGCATCGCTTCTCTGGGTGCCTTCCATGTTACTAAGTTTTGTATCTTTCAGGTTGACATTCAGAAGTGTCTGTCCCCTGGTTGGCCTTCCTCGCAATAAATATAAATTAATTACATCTGCTTTGTTTAAATTTTCTCTTAATATCTTTTTTGCTCATATCATTTTTCCAATTTTATCTTCTTTAAAAGCTTATTTCATAAATTAGAAATGAATTGCAAAGAAATTAATATAAATAGAGCTTAATCTACACCAAATTGGATAACGTTGACTATAAAAAGTCTGACACCCCCTCTTGTCCAGCTCATATATCAAATTCTAACTTTTGGTACCAGCAATATCTTGACAACCTTTTGCTAAAGATTCACATCTCTTCCAATTGATGAGTCATTATGCTCAGAGAAATCTCTTCTATGGTCCCCCTAAGACCCATAATCCAAATAAAGCGCATGTAGGCAGTCCTTTTTTTGAACTATCAGAAATGGTATCTGCTCCCAATGAAACCAAAATAACGACCGTCTTGAATAGATTGTGTTAATTCTCCCTCTTCCATTGGTTCCAAAATTGTACTTTTATACTCTCCTAAGTCAGCTCCTTTTGTGGATAATTATAATAATTGGTGAGCCTTTTGAAGCTAGGCCATCCAATATCAGTCAGTCATTTTGTGTCATATCCAACTTGATTCCTGAGTTCTTTTTTGAATCATTTTATTATAAATCTGCTGTTCTTTCAACTGAACTAGCTAATGGCAATCACAAAAATTTTGAGCTCCCCTATGCAGAATTAAGGAACCAAGTAACCAAGACTCTCTCTAAGGCTCTTAACATCTTTAAACTCTCAAGCATCTTAAATTGAGATGTTGCAGACTATGCTCTTTGTTTCACGGGCCAAGTTTTCAAAGTTAGACCACAAAGCTTCTGCCTCTCCAGAATTACATCATTTGTTCTGTTTCCAATTCCAAGAAGCTTGTAGTCATTATCTTCAGGGTGCTGTTCACTCCTTGCACAACAACCTTGTCTCTGGTGCTTTGCTTCAATACCTCCATCTCATGGTTCAGGATGGGAGGATGATTTAACAATCTTCATCTAGTACCCCTTGCTCTATGCCAACCCTTATGTTCAACTTTATTGACAAAACTCGTCAGAAGCACTCAAGACTAATCTTCCAGATTCAGTGCCATATTGTGACTAATTGGGATTATTCATCGAATGCCTCTTTCTTTTCTGTTGCTTTCCAAGCCAATCCAGAGTATTGGATTTGGTAAGTACCAACATCTCAATTTCTCTTCTCCTTGGCGCGTTTTCTCAGGTTTCATCTTCTGAATGTCAAACTTGGCTTCAAGTAGGTCTAGCCCTTGCTAGCGCTTAATATCTAATAGATTTATTTAGTACTAGATGGTCCCAAAATATCAAATAGATTTTGACGGTTTATTTACTTCTATTGTTATACATCCTCCCTCCCCCAAGAGACGACATAAGCGGAATCATCCTTAAATTGAGGATAACCAATAAAAAATATAAAATATACGACTTTAGGTTCTTTCATATTTTATCATATTTTATTATATTTTTCCTATTTTTATATGTGACATGACCTTTATTAGGTTCTGTGGTCCATCCTTTTATTTATTATTCCCCCAAACAGGTTCCTAGGTATATTATGACCTAACAGTTTTCATAATTAATAGGTCTTATTTTTACATTAATCATTTATTTTGGTTCAACGGTCCTTTTTTAGGACTTAGACAGAAATGGTTAGGACATAACCATCTCATTGGTTCAGCGATCCTTTGGGACACTCTTATTATTTTTTCTTGGTTCTAATGCTTTAGGTAATTAGCATGGACCCTGTTAACAATTCTTCCATCCGCAATAGTTCTTGATGGGATATGCACCTATCACATCTTGGTGATACTCTCAAATGGGCTCAACCACAGCAAATCTAGTTTATCTAATCTTCTGAAACCATGCATGTTGCAATAGGCTACTCTATTGCCTACATGTTAATTAAATAATGTCAGTTGGCTCTTATCATCCGTTGTCTTAGCCTTAATCTTTTTCTTCAAGGTCATATCAAATACTTCCCAACGGCATTTTGATCAAAATATTTAAAAGTTGGATTATATACTGCTCAGCACTCATTTCCAATGTTGGTTCAAGAAACAAATATAGAAATGATGATAACACGGCCTTTATTCTGTACAACAATTCTATGGCGTTTTCCCCATTGCCGTATGGTAACTAATGTTGTATGCAAATGTCATTAAACTGAGGTAAGTTCCACAGGCAGAAGTCTTTCCAGCAACCAGCTTCCTAAGCATCGCAGCCAGCATTCCATTCACTTGTTCTACCAGTCTGTTTGTCTCCAGCAATTAGGATACTGACATGACTCCTCAGATCCCCATTGTTTTGTTCAACCTTAAGATAAATGGGATGTAAAATTTGTTCCAACTTTGCTCAACAAGACTTGTGGGCATTTATGGCGATTTACAATTTGATCCAGGATAAACCGTGAAGTACTTGTTGCATCCACTTTCATCAGAGCCTTTGTCTTGACCCATCTAGTCAGATGATCAATTGCAAATATAATGTATTTTACTCACCCTGTGCTCATAGTCAGCGGTCCCATCATGTCAATGAACACTGTATGCCAGGAAAATCCAGGGTGGACCGCTCAATATCTGGCTGTGTTCTTGTGTGGTTCATGCAACTGGCACTCCACGCAGCGCCCCAGATAATTGGCCACATCATAATTGATAGACTTGCAGTAATAATACTGGAAAATGTAGTCAGTTGTTTTTCTCAGGCCTCCATACTTGAAAACCTTATGGGCAGCTTAAACTATAGCCGCTCGTTCAGATGGTTGGGGAATAACAGTTGTTTTCTGTCAATCATTTTGAATACTTGTTCATACTTGGTCTTGTTTTTTTACATCGCTTTGTAAAGAACACCTTAAATTTCTCAGGGCTCTTTTCTGATTTCTCCAATAACAATTCTCTGAAACAGCTCATCAGCCTGTTGGTATACCACTTGGACCATTGAGAACCTTGATAAGACGTCTACATTTTTATGAGAAGATCCCACTTGGTGGGCTATCTCAAAGTTGTAATCTTGAAGCTTCAGTGCCCATTAAAAACAGACATCCTTCTGGTTCTTTCAGGTTATGCAGCCAACGCAGGGAGGAGTAGTTCGTCACTACTTTAAATTGCATACCATAAATATACACCAAAACTGCTTACAGGCGAAATTTAATACAAGGCATTCACAATAAGTGATGGTGTAGTTCCGTTCTGCTTCTGACAACGTCCAGCTCACATAAGCTACCAGATACGTGTCCCCAAGTTGATCTACTTAACCCAGGATGGTGCCAATTGCCGTTAACAAAGCATCAGTCTATACTATAAACTTCCAATTGTTATTTGAATATAAAAATTGAGTAATTTATAAGATATCGACGTAACTCATTAAAAGAATCCTGGGCCTCTTCATTTCATATGAATCCTTTCTTTGGATCGTTCAGCACATGGAAGAAGGGTTCAGAAATTCTTACAAAATACCGTATAAACCTTTAGTAATTATTTGACCATTCTAAGGAACACTTGGATATCTCAGAAACTTCTTGGGATGACCATTAGTTCATTGGCTTCAATATTCTGGGTTTGTAACTGCAGTTCACTGAAATTGATAAAGAACTCTGGATATTTTAACTTCTTCTTGAAGAAGTGGCACTTCTTCAGCTTAATCTTCAGGTTAACCGCAGACAGCCTTTTCGAAGACTTCTTCCAAGTGGTGAAAATGGTCAGTAAAGGTCCTACTGAACACATTTACATCTTCCAAGTACACCGGGACGCATTACAACTTCATGTCAGACAATATGACGTCCATGGCCTTTTGGAACGTCGCAAGCATTGCAAAGACATTGTGGCATCCTAGTCAGTTGGTATACCCCTGCATGGTGATGATCCTGCAATTCTCCTGGTCTTCCATCAGCAAATCGATTTGCCAATATCCCTGATATAAGATCCATCTCAGAGAAATACTTCTCTTCTCCCAATCAATTTAGAGCGTCATTGATTTGTGATAGTGGATGCAAATCCTTTTTCATTATCTTGTTCAGCTTTCAATAGTCAATCACCACCCAATTAGAGCCATCCTTTTTCTTCACTATCAGGGTAGGGCTAGCACAGGGATTTGACAATAGAAATAAAAGCCTGATCTCTACTAGTTTGCTGATTTCCTCTTCTACTACCACCTATGCTGACTTTGAGAATAAGATCAGTCTCATCCATATCATTAAGTTTTCCCTAGTGTCAACTTTATAGACTACGTTTTTCACACATCCTATTTTGTGATCATCCTGGGTGAAAATTTCCTGATGCTTTTTGAATAGTTTGAGCACACCCGCCTGCTGTCTTTCTGTCAGTTCAGCAAGTTGCTCTCAGGTGACTAATAATTTAATATTCTCGCCAAACCCTTCTGACAGTTTTATCTCATCAAGAGTCCCAAAAACATAGAATTTTCATAGTTCCAACACCGGGATCAGATGGACAAACGTGATGATATAAGTTTTCTCAATCTTCATTGGTTTTCCACTCAAATTCGCCAGGAGAACTCGGAAACTCCATGGTCCAGCATCACTATCCCAGGAGCCACCCATGGCTTTATTCTGGACTTCTTCCATGGACTGTCAACCTCTCCATATGATAGCTTGGGTATTTCCAAAGTTAATCCTTTTTTGAATTTATTGCGGGGAAGGCCAACTATGGGACGGACACTTCCGAATATGACTCAGACGAGACAAAACTTAGTACCAGGGGAGGCACCCCAGAGAAGCGATGCTATCTCTTGTCATCAGCGGGAACGCCACTTATGGGAAGGGGGAGGGAACGTGTGTAGGGGACGTAGCCACTATTGAGCACGTGTGGAGGAAGGGGTCTGATTTGATAAACCAGACTGGGAACCAGGAGGAGACCAGCTGTCGGCGACACAGTGGGAGATATCCAAACATCCACGCTTGAAAGTGATCCACCAAATGAGACTAGAATCTGTGGACAGCTTCAGGGAGGGTGGGGATGGATCCAGCGATGGCATCCAAGACAAAAATGTGGATAGTCCACATGGCGATTGCAACCACCAGAGCACGGAGGGAGGGTGGGAGGGGGAAGGCCATTGATGAAGCAAACATATCTCTTGACAGACTGAAGGGATGTGTTTGATCCTGGCCTAGCAGACGTTGGACTTCGCGCCATATTACTTTAGGGGAGGGGCACTTCTCCAGGCGGTGAAACAGCGTTCTATACTGGCCACACACGACACAGGATGAGTGTAAAGAATTAGAGCGCTCAGCTGTACGATACACCCGCCTCAGGCAGCGCCACAAATGGGAGCGGACTTGAGGCTGCAACAGAGGATGGTGTGCATATTTCCAGATAGTTTTTGGGTCTCAGTGGAATAAGGGATGTCCATCATGTCCAGGTAGTCCACCCTGGATAGGACTTGGGGTCGAATGGGGATCACGCCATCATGGATGGGTAGCCCCTGTACCTCTTGTGTGAGCTGAGGAGAGGGGCGGCCTCTTCAGGTTGTATGTCCACTAATACAAAATCTCCACTCTGCGCTTCGCATGGAGAGTAGGATTCGTTTGTAGTGGGCTTTGGTCCCGTGAGGACCTGTGGCTGATGTGTGTGATGCGAGGTATTTCATCAGGGAGTGGGGGTTTGATAGATTGTTGAGGCCCAAGGCTCAGGAGAAGTTGGAGCGGGCCACGCAGGACCAGTGTTGGGATGGGAGTGTAGGAGCAGTGACGGCTGCAATCCAGGTGCCCAGGATCTTGGCGGCATGGGCTTTGAAGTCAAGTAGGCCCATGCCACCATGATGATAAGGGCCAATAATGACCTCTAGCCATACTGGTGGAGGGCGGCCTGACCAAAGCCAACCTTGTAGCAAAGCATACAGGGATATGAAGAAGCTTGGGGAGAAGGGGATGGCGTGGGCTCCGAACCAGACTTTGGATAGGAGCATAGAGTTGGCAAGAACAACCCTGCCAGTGAGGGTAGTAGGGTGGGCTCTGAGAGAGGCGATTCGCTTCGTCACGTTGTCCAGTATATGGCACTCCATTACTGCTGACGCGTATCCACCTGCCTTCAACCACACGCCCAGATGGCGTACCGGTCCTATGGTAGGTCGTGGCACAAAGGGGAGCACCAGTGGAGCGGTGTGTTTTGAGTTAGTAAGGCGTGGACGTGGGCGAGCAGATGGGCCGGGTTGGGAACTACTTGCTGGGGCCCAGCAGTTCTGAAACTGACCAAGGAGGATGATTTCGGTTTTGGAGGCGTTCAGTGCCGCGTTGCTTACCCGGGAATATTCCTGGATGAGGGCTTCAAGCGCGCGTGCATCTTTGTTATTAGACACCCCCACCACGCAATCATCTGCAAATGCCATCATCTTGACTGGAGTTTGGCCTGGCACATGGACCCCAGTGAGTTGGGCATTCACATTTCGCAGTAGTGGGTCAAGGCTGAAGTTGTATAAGAGTGGGCTCAGGGGGTCCCCTTGTCGCAGGCCCCTTTAAGGATGGACTACTTCTGTTAGGAAACTTGGGCCGCGCACTGCCATTGTTGCAGATTCCGTGAGCAGCATCACCCAGTTAATGAAGCGGGGAGGTAGGCGGAATTGTTGGAGGCAGGCCCTAAGGTATTCCCAGTTTACTCTATCATAGGCCTTTTGTTGGTCCAAGAATACAAGTGCCCCAGAGGCTGTGGACTGACACACATTAGCCACAGAGTGCACGTTATCCCAAATCGACCTTCTGGGGATGAAACTGAATTGTTCTGGGGAGATGGTGGCAGTTGCTACAGTCCCTAAACGGTTAGCCATGATTTTGGTTAAAATTTTGGTGTCTGTGTTTGTTAGAGAAATGGTGCAAGTTGGCTAAGTCAAGCTTATCCCCTTTCTTGAAGAGTGTGACAGTAAAGGCCTCATGTCCTACTGGTAGAGGCGCATTTCCAACAGGCTTTGGTTAAGTGAGGCTAGCAGCAATGGGGATATATATTTGAATATTTTTTGTAGAACTCATATGGAATGCCATCTGGGCCTGGGCATTTTCAGTTTGGCGCACCGCGAATGGTAGTCCATAATTCGTTTGGAGTTATTAAATTCATTATTTACGGGTATCAAAAATGGTGCAGATATGAGCTTCTGTCAAGAAATTCCGCCATTTAGGTTGGCTGAATTGGTTTGGTTCGGTATAACCCAGAGTAATATCTTTGCATTTCGATTGCCACTTCGGCTGGTGTGTCCACAATAGAATTAATTGATCTTCATACCTTGTGCAGGCCATGCTCTGGCGTGGTGCAAAAAATTTTTGAAGAAGTATGCAGTGCACTTGTCACCTTTAGTGATGCGTGTGGCCCTGTATTGGACACAAACCCGATGTTTGTGTTGCCTTTCAAGTGCGTTGAGGTGGGCGGCTGCCTCGCCCACTTCTGGCCCCATGCAGGGCTATATCCTGAGGCTGGAATGTTGGACTCCAAGTGGGCCAATTCCGCCAGCACGCGCGATATAACTGCCAATGTGGCTCGTGAGCGTCTGGATGAGAGATGGTGATAGTGGCGGATGGTGTCTTCTTTAAAAGTTGCCCATGTGGAAATGGGGTCCGCGCAAAACGGTGCAACAAACGATTATCCAAAGTTGCCTCTTCCACCCACATGGAAAATCTTGATGACGTGAGCTCTGGGGGGCGGATTTTGCACCAATGTGGGGCCTTTGCAACTGTGATAGGTAAGTGGTATGTTATCAAGACCAGTCGGTGGTTGGAGAATTCCATTTTCATTGTTTTGAAGTGGGAGATGTGGGGTTGGAATTTCGCCACACTAGAATAAGGTCGATGCGGGTCATGGACCTTAATTGGCCGTTGTGGATGTGGGGACGCATCATATTTTCAAGCAGTGGGGCATGTCGCAGCAGCGCATCCATTAACCAAGGGTGGCTTTTAGAATGCGTAGTTCTACGTGACCCTGTGGGGCGTGGGGTGAGGGTGGCCACCGGTCTGTTGGTGAGGTTAGCCAACAGTTCATGTCACCAATTTAGGAAAGAATCAGGGGTAGCGGGAGGGATTTGGCCAACGAGAAAATTCCTGACACTCATGTGCACCGTTTGGGGCGTAAATATTGACGATTGTGTGTGCAACATCAGCCCATGAGAAGGTGACAATGAGCACTCAGCCATTTAGGAATTTTTCTGAAGATGTAAATTTGAAAAATTTGTTTTTCTGAATTAGCACCCCACAGTGCTTTGACCAAAAGGATAGGGATGGTAGGAGCATTGTTTTCCAAGCTTCTTCGGAACCTCATGGACAGTGGGACTCCTGGATGGCCAGGATATCCACGGGTAAATTGTTTTATAAAAAACTCAGTTTCCTAGCCTGGGATGGGGGGGCCTTGAGTCCGGCGATATTCAGCATCCCTAGAGTGAAGGTTTCCCCCATCGCACCTTAGGTGCGAGGGGGTGGGCCCCCAGGCCTACCTGCCTCTTCCAGGTCCCCACGGGATTTCACATCAGTGCGGGTATTAGCAGCAACGCTATCAGGGTTTTTGTTAATTTTTGCAGAAAGAGTTGCATTGGCTTTGGCCTTCGCTTTTTGTTTTCCCGATGTTGGACAAAATTTTTGAGGTGCAGATAAGTTCAGTGCACTGTCGAGTGGGGCAAAATTTTTTTTTCAGTTGGGATAGGTCCCAAGTCAGTTTCAACTGGAGCTTGGGTGCAGCGATTGGGTGAGATTGAATCTCCCATTGGATCCTCAGATTGAGTGGCCCGCTTGGAATGGGCTCCCAATCTGATTGGGTGATGGATTCCCAAGTTGCTTCTGCTGCAAAGGTCTCCATGTCCTCCTGGCGTTGTGAGTGTGGGATGGTGGTGGTGGCCTTGGCTGCGGCCCTATGGGCCTGCTTGGCCTTCTTCTGCTCCTGTGGAAAGATGGGCTTTACCAATAGGTAGCAGCCTTGTGCTCCCCATGAGAAAGCCTCCTTGGTGCTTGCGGTTGGTTTGTAGTGCGCCTCTCCGCTGGCTATGGCCACCGAGGGGTGCTCTTGGAATGTGATGCCCTCTTTGATGGGGCATGCGTGCGCCTTATGGCTGAACGCATCACAGTGGGTGCAAATGGGGGCGCGCTGTCCACGGTTACCCAGAATGGGTGGGTGGTATGCCCTGTGATGTCAATAAAGGTGGAGTGCAGGATCTGGGTTAGGTCCTTTGTGATCTCCTCAGTCAGGGTCAGAACTGCGATGGCTTTGCCAGTGCACAGGTGTGGCATCAGTGTGAAATGTTGCATTTTGAAAGAGTGTATTTCACCATATATGGCGTGACCATCTTTCAGGTGTTACTCCAAAATGTCACGTTTTACCATAGTAGGCAAAAAGTCAAACGTGAGGATAATTTGGTTTGATTTTGTCCATCTGGTGCGTTTAGTTTCGACGACCCATTGCCCTTTAAGGAGGTCAACCACTATGCGCACCACTGCAGCCTCATCTGCTGCTATTTTACTTTCAAAACCTAGGTCCAGCCAACCACATGACATGGAATGAGGTGCAACATACGCCACAGTTGGGAAAATTTTGTGTACATCTTCACAAAATTTTTCCCATAGGGCCATTTTTGGATGTCCAGATACACACGGACTCCAAATTCCACCGATGAAAGTGGCTGAAAATGTGGCGTGTTGATGTACTGGTTGCATCGTGCTTGCCACGCGAGTATCTCAGGGGAAATTGTGACCGCCGGTTTTTTTAGATCTTTTTCTATTCCGCCGGATTCTCCAGGGCGTTTTTGAATGTTAGAGGCCGCGGGCCTTCCACCTGCTCCTCTTGCCTTGCTTGCCCAACTGCTCCCAGACATTGGCGCAGACTAATCCCCTCTATGAGATTATTAAGCTAGATTTAGTCTTGAATTGAATGGGTTGCAAAAGTGTTTGCAACGAGAAAGAAAAGTAAGAAAGGTTCCAAAGTTAATCCTTTATCAACTATTAACTGCGATCCAAGCAGTATGGTGTTTGACGTCTTGCTAACATAATTCCCCAATTTTTCATGATTTCCATCAGCATTTCCCTTCTATTTTGTCCAACCAATTGGTAGCAAATCAGGTTAATGCAATCATTGTAAATTAGATTGATGAAATTGTCCTCCTAGTAAGCGGAGTTTCCCCATCTCTCTGATAAACTAGAGGTAGCGTTTGACCCAATATAGTCAACGTATATCTTTAAAAGTTACATTTAGATATATTTTCCTTGGAAATTTGGTTCTGATTATAATATCATAGTTTTGGTTGGCCTATTACTATAGCTGAGGCAGATACCACCAGGGATTAAATCTGAGTGGTAATGCGCTATAGGCTCCACAGGAGATGGGCATATTTGGCCCAACAGTTCCATATTCCTTATTATGTTCTAAATCAGTCTAGGTTCTCATTTTCTTCACCAGCTTGGTTGAACAATATTAATTATTGCCCTGATGTCAATTATCGCCTGCACCCATACTTGATTGACAAGTATATCAGTTATGTATACTTAGAGTATTAAAAAAGTATTTACTAAGTGTATGGTGCTTTAGGGGGTGGAAGGCAAGTCGGTAGGGCATATGGCTACCAACCTAAAGGTTGCAGGCTCAATATCTGCCTTTTGCACATTGATTGGGGTGCCAGCCAAAGGAAGCTATTGGCGGTTAGTAGGTCTAATAACACGAAAACCTTACCCATGACGTAACCAGAAAAATTTGAGTCCCAATCTGGAGGTGGAAAAACTTTCTTTGATGGAGTTGACCCTGTTCAGGTTTCATGTCGTTTCTTTCTTTTGTTTCTTTCTTTTGGTAATGCCTGTCTCCTGGTTGGCTTGCCTCAGTTAAATAAAAAAGTGTATGGTGCTTTATTTGCCAAATCAAGGGTGTGAATTAATTGCACTAACAGATCAGAAAATATTCATTAATCACGCTTAAGGGGATTGACATATTCGCCTCATCTAACTTAAATTCAGCCAGATTATTTAGATTCTCATTGGATCAAATCTTATCCATTTATTGGCGTGTATATGAGTGAGCAATCTCCTTGATTTTTTAGGGTCAATCCCCTTTGCTCCGGCTCTGGTTACAGCATTGACGTCCAAGTTGACCACTTGATAAAGCTAGTCCTGTGCATTGTCATCAACGAACAGTTCACTGATGTCAATGTCCTCATTTTATGATGTTGGGAGGAACATGTTTAACTACAGTTTTATACTGTTCACCGTCTAGACTGCGGGCCCTTTTCCTGACTCCTGTGTGGGTTTGGACTCCTATGCCTGGAACATGTTGATTTGCTCCTTAGTCTTCTTGCTGAAGCAATGGTCAGCAAAGTGGCACTTCCCTCCACACTAGTTACAGCGCATGTTACTCTTGTTTGTCCGTTTGAACCCCTCAGGTTTATTTCCTGGCATTTTTTAATTGTTTGATTCCTTAGCATTTATGGTCAATTTGGTAGGATTTGAATTTCTGACTAAACTCAGCTTAAAGCTTTGATTAGGGCCTCAAACATGGATCCTATAAGCTTCAAGTGATCCACCATTTGTGAGGTGGTTATTTTGGTAGCTAATGCAGAAGAAATCATTTGATGTAAATGAAATAAGGTCAAAGGGCAGCTTGTAATGCGATCTTCATGTCAAAATCAGTCAAGAATGTTATATAGCAAAAGTCTGATTCTTGATAGAATTGGTTGGTTAATTCGCTAAGGTCACGTTTTTCAGGAATTGGATCCCCATAAATTCTTGGTTGAGTTTCAAAAACGCGTTGAGCTTCCAAACTCCTTTATTATTGCAATTTTGGCCTCCAAATAAGAACAGCTGTCTCCCTCTAGATGAGGTAACACAAAGTTTTGGTAGTCTGTTTTCAAACAGTTCATGACTGTCAAAGATTTTTGTCTATTGTCATACCCAAAAATAGTCATATTAAACAGTCAGAAGAACGCAGGAGCGTTTCCCCAAGGAAAAGTGGGTAATTTTGGCATGGCTTTGAATTCCTCCGAATTATCTATAGCTGCCACTTTAAACTCAGCTACCCAAATGACTTGAGGAGTAACCTTGGGGTTATTTTTAAAATATTAGTGAATACAGTTGGCATATTCCTAGGAGTTGTCAACTTCCCAACTGGAGTTCTAGGAGTTTTTTCTTCAGCGTTGGTTGCCGCATAAGGTTTGCATTCACATTTTTGATTCTTCAGATCGTTGACTTGTTTCAATAGTTGCTCCATGTATGAGCTGAGTGAGCGCAACTGAATGTGATCTGCTTCACATTCTATCTTCATGAATAAAACTCATTTTACCAAATCTCCTTCTTTATTTTTCAATGTGTACTTTTACAAGTAACTCATTGATGAAATTAGAAAATCCAAAAATCTTTTTTTAGGCTTAGTGACTCTCCAGTAAGGCAGCAAGTTCTCTTTGATTGGCTGAAATAAATGTGATCTTTTTGACGGCTGGAAATTCTGTCCATATTTTTCTTTAACTCTTCTCTATATGACATCGTAGATTGGCTTAACTTACTCAAAGACACCCTGTAGTGAGCACCAAATGTAGAAAACTGGCTTTGACTGATAGTTTCCAGATTTTGATTGCCAGGTTTGGTATGTGCACAAATTATGTATTGCTTGATAGATATAATGAGCAATAACAGTATGATGACTATTATCTGCAGTTGAATAATTAAACCAATTGTGGTCTAATGCTAAACTTGTAATATTCCACGGATTTTTGATTTGACAAGTAGGGACTTATTCACAAATTCAGCTAAACTTAATCCACTCTCAGATTCCAAGGTTCCTGGCCTTAGTTCCCGTCATGCTGAGTCATCAAAAGTCCACATTATAGATCTGATACTCTTTTAAGGATATCCAATCCTTACTATTTATGCACAAAAAAGATTTCACAATTTTTGTACTACAACAATAATTTAAATTTAAATTTATTGCGGGGAAGGCTGACCATGGGACGGGCACTTCCAAATATGACTCAGGAAAGACAAACTTAGTACTAGGGGAGGCACCCCAGAGAAGCGATGCTATCTCTTGTTGCCAGCGGGAACGCCACTTATGGGGAGGGGAGGGAACGTGTGAAGGGACCGTAGCCACTATTGAGCACGTGTGGAGGAAGGAATCTGATTTGATGAACCAGACTGGGAACAGGAGGAGACCAGCTGTCGGTGATGTGGTGGGAGGTATCCAAACATCCATGCTTGAAAGTGGTCCACCAAATGAGACCAGAATCTGTGGACAGCTTCTGGGAGGGTGGGGATGGAGCCAGCGATGGCATCCAAGACAATCGTGTGGATAGTCCACATGGCGATTGCAACCACCAGAGCACGGAGAGAGGGTGAAGGGGGAGGCCATTGATGAAGCAAACATATCTCTTGACAGACTGAAGGGATGCGTTTGATCCTAGCCCAGCAGACGTTGAACTTCGCGCCATATCACTTTAGAGGTGGGGCACTTCTTCAGGCGGTGGAACAGCGTTCCATACTGGCCACACACGATACAGGATGAGTGTAAAGCATTAGAGCGCTCAGCTGTATGATACACCCACCTCAGGCAGTGCCACACATGGGAGCGGACTTGAGGCTGCAACAGAGGATGATGTGTGTATTTCCAGATAATCTTTTGGGTCTCAGTGGAATAAGGGATGTCCATCATGTCCAGGTAGTCCGCCCTGGATAGGACATGAGGTCGAATGGGGATCACGCCATCATGGATGGGTAGCCCCTCTACCTCTTGTGTGAACTGAGGAGAGGGGCGGCCTCTTTGGGTTGTATGTCCGCTAATACAAATTCTCCACTCAGCGCTTCGCATGGGGAGTAGGATTCGTTTGTAGTGGGTTTTAGTCCCGTGAGGACCTGTGGCCGATGTGTGTGATGCGAGGTACTTCATCAGGGAGTTGGAGTTTGATGGATTGTTGAGGCCCAAGGCTCGGGAGAAGTTGGAGTGGGCCGCGCAGGACCAGTGTTGGGATGGGAGTGTAGGAGCAGTGACGGCCGCGATCCAGGTGCCCAGGATCTTGGTAGCATGAGCTTTGAATTCAAGCAGGCCCATGCCACCTTGATGGTGAGGGCCAACCATGACCTCTAGCTGTACTGGTGGAGGGCGGCCTGACCAAAGCCATCCTTGCAGCAAAGCATACAGGGATTTGAAGAAGCTTGGGGAGAAGGGGATGGCGTGGGCTCCGAACCAGACTTTGGATAGGAGCATAGAGTTGGCAAGAACAACCCTGCCAGTGAGGGTAGTAGGGTGGGCTCTGAGAGAGGCGATTTGCCTCGTCACGTTTTCTAGTATACGGCACTCTATTACTGCTGACGCATATCCTCCTGCCTTTATCCACACGCCCAGATGGCGCACCGGTCCTATGGTAGGATGTGGCACGAAGGGGAGCACCAGTGGAGCGGTGTGTGTTGAGTTAGTAAGGCGTGGACGTGGGCGAGCAGATGGGCCGGGTTGGGAACTAATTGCTGGGGCCCAGCAGTTCTGAAACCGACCAAGGAGGATGATTTCGATTTTGGAGGCGTTCAGTGCCACGTTGCTTACCTGGGAATATTCCTGGATGAGGGCTTCAAGCGCGCGTGCATCTTTGTTATTAGACACCCCCACCACGCAATCATCTGCAAATGCCATCATCTTGACTGGGGTTTGGCCTGGCACATGGACCCCAGTGAGTTGGGCATTCACATTTCGCAGTAGTGGGTCAAGGCTAAAATGTATAAGAGTAAGCTGAGGGGGTCCCCTTGTTGCAAGCCCCTTTGAGGGCGGACTACTTCCTTTAGGAAGCCTGGGCCACGCACTGCCATTGTCACAGATTCTGTGAGCAGCATTACCCAGTTTATGAAGCGGGGGGTAGGCGGAATTGATGGAGGCAGGCCCTTAGGTATTCACAGTTTACTCTATCATAGGCCTTTTGTTGGTCCAAGAATACCAGTGCCCCAGAGGCTGTGGACTGACATGCATTAGCCACGGAGTGCACGTTATCCCAAATCGACCTTCTGGGGATGAAACCGAATTGTTCTTGGGAGATGGTGGCAGATGCTACAGTCCCTAAACGGTTAGCCATGATTTTTGTTAAAATTTTGGTGTCTGTGTTGCTAGAGAAATGGGGCGCCAGTTGGCTAAGTCAAGCTTATCCCCTTTTTTGAAGACTGTGACAGTAAAGGCCTCATGTCCTACTGGTAGAGGCGCATTTCAAACAGGCTTTGGTTAAGGGAGGCTAGTAGCAATGGGGATATATATTTGAAATATTTTTTGTAGAACTCATATGGAATGCCATCTGGGCCTGGGCATTTTCAGTTTGGCGCACCGCGAATGGCTGTCCATAATTTGTTCAGAGTAATTAAATTCATTATTTCTGGGTATCAGAAAATGGTGCGGATATGAGCTCAGTTGAGAAATTCTGTCATTTTGGCCGGCTGAATTGGTTCAGCTCAGTATAACTTGGAGTAATATTTTTTCATTTCAATTGCCACTTTGGCTGGTGTGCCACAATGGAATTATCTGATCTTCGCACCTGTGTGCAGGCCATGCTCTGGCGTGGTGCAAAAAAATTTTTGAAGAAGTATGCGGTGCACTTATCACCTTTAGTGATGCGTGTGGCCCTGTATTGGACACAAGCCTGATGTTTGTGTTGCCTTTCGAGTGCGTTGAAGTGGGCGGCTGCCTCTGCTCACTTCCAGCCCCATGCAGGGCTGTATCCTATGGCTGGAATGTTGGACTCCAAGTGGGCCAATTCTGCCAGAGCGCGTGAGATAACTGCTGATGTGGCTCATGAGCGTCTGGAGGAGAGATGGCGATAGTGGCAGATGGTGTCCTCTTTGAAAGTTGCCCATGTGGAAATGGGGTCCGTGCAAAATGGTGCAACAAACGATTTTGCCAAAGTTGCCTCTTCCACCCATGTGGAAAATCCTGGCAACGCGAGCTTGGGGGGCGGATTTTGTACCAATGTGGGGCCTTTGCAACTGTGACAGGTAAGTGGTAGGTTATCGAGACCAGTCAGTGGTCAGAGAATTACATTTTCATTGTTTTGAAGTGGGAGATGTGGGGTTGGAATTTTGCTGGCGTTAGAATAACGTCAATGTGGGTCATGGACTATAATTGGCCATTGTGGACGTGGGGATGCATCATGTTTTTGAGCAGTGGGGCATGTCATGGCAGCGCATCCATTAACCCAAGGGTGGCTTTTAGAATGTGTAGTTCTATGTGACCCTGTGGGGCGTGGGGTGAGGGAGGCCACCAGTCCGTTGGTGAGGTTAGCCAACAGTTCATTTCGCCAACCAGGAAAGAATCAGGGGATAGCGGGAGGGATTTGACTGATGAGAAAAATTACTGACACTCGTGTGCACCATTTGGGGCATAGATGTTGACAATTGCATGCGCAACGTCAGCCCACAAGAAGGTGACGATGAGCACTCAGCCATTTAGGAATGTTTCTGAGGATGTGAATTTGAAAAAATTATTTTTCTGAATTAGCACCCCATAGTACTTCAACCAAAAGGATAGGGATGGGAGGAGCATTATTTTCCAAGCTTCCTCGGAACCTTATGGACAGTGGGACTCCTGGATGGCCAGGATATCCATGGGTAAATTGTGTTGTAAAAAACTCAGTTTCCTAGCCCAGGACAGGGAGGTCTTGAGTCCGGCGATATTCAATGTCCCTAGAGTGAAGGTTTCCCCCATTGCACCTTAGGTGCGAGGGGGTGGGCCCCTGGGCCCACCAGACTCTTCAAGGTCCCCACGGGCTTTCACAGCAGTGCGGGTGTTAGCAGCAACGCTATCAGGGTTTTTGTTAATTTTTGCAGAAAGAGTCACATTGGCTTTGGCCTTCACTTTTTGTTTTCCTGACGTCGGATGAATTTTTTGCGGTGCGGATGAGTTTGGTGCACCATCAAGTGGGTCAAAAAAATTTTCAGTTGGGATAGGTCCCAAGTCAGTTTTGACCAGAGCTTGGGTGCAGCGATTGGGTGAGATCAAATCTCCCATCGGATCCTCAGATTGAGTAACCCGCTTATCATGGGCTTCCCAATCTGATTAGATGATAGATTCCCAAGTTGCTTCCACCGCGAAGGTCTCCATGTCCTCCTGATGTTGTGAGTGTGGGATGACGGTGGTAGCCTTGGCCGCTTCCTTGGCCTCGGCTCTACAGGCCTGCTTGGCCTTCTTCCACTCCTGCGGGGAGATGGGCTTTACCAATAGGTAGCAGCCTTGTGCTCCCCACGGGAAAGCCTCCTTGGTGCTTGCGGTTGGTTCATAGTGCGCCTCTCCGCAGGCCATGGCTGCCAAGGGGTGCTCTTGGAATGTGACGCCCTCTTTGATGGGGCATGCGTGCGCCTTATGGCTGAACGCGTCACAGTGGGTGCAAATGGGGGGCGCGCTGTCCACCGTCACCCAAAATGGGTGGGTGGTATGCCCTGCAATATCAATAAAAGTGGAGTGTGGGATCTGGGTTAGGTCCTTCATGATCTCCTTGGTCAGGGTCAGAACTGTGATGGCTTTGCCAGTGCACAGGTGTGGCATCAACGTGAAGCATTGCATTTTGAAAGATTGTATTTCGCCATATATGGCGAGACCATCTTTCAGGTGTTGCTCCAAAATGTCATGTTTTACCGTAGTAGGCAAAAAGTCAAACGTGAGGAAAAATTTGGTTTGATTTTGTCCATCTGGTGCATTTGGTTTCGACGACCCATTGCCCTTTGGGGAGGTCAACCACTATGCGCACCGCTGCAGACTCATCTGCTGCTATTTTGCTTTTGAAACTTAGGTCCAGCCAACTGCGCGACATGAAGTGAGGTGCAACGTACACCGCGGTCAGGAAAATTTTGTGTACATCTTCACAAAATTTTTCCCATAAGGCCGTTTTTTGGATGTCCAGATACACACGGACTCCGAATTCCACTGACAAAAGTGGCTGGGAGTATGGCGTGTTGATGTACTGATTGCATCGTGCTTGCCACGCGAGTATCTCTGGGGAAATTGTGACCGCCAGTTTTTTGAGATTTTTGTTTATCCCGCCAGATTCTCCAGGGCGTTTTCGAACATTGGAGGCCGCGGGCCTTCCGCCTGCTCCTCTTGCCTTGCTTGCCCAACTGCTCCCTGACATGGGTGCAGACTAATCTCCTCTGTGAGATTATCAAACTAGATTTAGTCTTGAATTGATTAGGTTGCAAAAGTGTTTGCAACGAGAAAGAAATGTCCTGTACTACAATAGTAATTAAATGAAGATGAATAGAACTTATTTTTACTTGCAATTGAATAACCTTGATGGAATTTTTATTAATAAAGTTAATAGGAAATTTACAGGGAGAATTTTGTGCTCAACTCCTCATTTGGCACCTCAGCCATGAAACGGCGGCCATTGCCATAGATTACCCTGCAAAATCTCTTCTGGAAATAACTTTCTCCATCAGGCTAAGGATTTCTCCTTCAGACATCCCAGAGACCTAAAAGAAAAAAACCAGAAAACGTGTCCCTAAAGTTCTTGCTCAATCACAGAAAACAACCACATTTGGCTACTGACCTGCTTATAAAAAAATGGAACTCTTTACCCATTATAGCAGGTCGCAAACCAACTTATTTAGTTGCTAGTTGCAGGTGGCATCACTCGCCTCACAGTTGCTGAATTAATTTTCCAATCAGTCAGTTGCAAAACTTAACCAATCCCAATCTGTACACCTAATAATTAATTATTGATCAACTAGCAGATGCTTAATATTGTTAGCAATTCTTCCTAAAGAGATCTTAAGCATTTGCATGGATTGATCCCTGATGGATCAAAACCCGCCAAATTACCCAAAATCCCCGGACAATATTAACATGTATCAAGTTCAACTGATATCTGATTCATTAACTAGAAGGACATTTTACTAGTAACCAGCAGAGGACCTAGTAAGCTAGAAAAATGTGTAAAAATACCAACACATCCCCCTTCTTGTCTAGATTTCCAGAGAGAATAAGTTGAGACAGGAGAAGTAGCCTCACTCAGGGTCAAATACTTCTTAATTTCCAGCGGAGCACAGGCATTCCATACTCAACACTGCTTATGACAACCTTTGGCCTGTGGTTCTCTTTCTTCTTCCTCGCTCTTAGTGACTCTCTCCTATAGGGCAGCGAATCTACTATAATTAGCTGAATTCAAGGCGTTCTTATTGATGATGTCCATTCCATCCATAGCTTTCTTAATTATTCCTTATATAACATTGTAGATTGGCTTATCTTACTCAACTACTCCCAATAGTGAGCAAAATTGTAAAAAACTGGTAACCGGTGGATACTCTACTTCTTCTGGAAAGAGTACCAATTGTTAAAGTTTGGCTTTGTTGACGATTGTTCTCTGATATTAACTGCACAGGTTAAGTTATGAGCACAATTTGCGTTGCTTGATAATAATAGATATATGAGCGATAATAGTATGATGACTATTATTTGTAGTTGGATAAATAAACCAGATGTGGTTCAACGCTAAACTTGGATAGCTAAGAAATACTGATTGACAATTAAATCTTCATCAATATCTTGGCTGAACTTTTTCCACTCTTAGATTCAGAGGTTCCTGGACTTAGTTCCTATCATGCTGAGTTGGAAGATCCACGTCAAAGGTCTGCTTCTCTTCTAAGGATATCTGATCATTACTCTTTTATTTTATTTAAACTGAGGCAAGACAAATAGGGGACAGATATTACTAATGCTCAATGAGCGTAAAAGAACTAAATGAAAGAATTGAACGGAAAAAGACCAAAAACAAAAAAAGAAAAAAAATTATAACTTAAACCAGGTGGGGAGCGGAATACCGCTAATCCACCATGCCAGATGGTGAGGGGGGTCAGGCATCGCTTTTACAGACATATTTGGCTGGTCAGTATCACATTTTTTGTTGTAAAACAGACAAAAGTGGAGAACCAGGTTGGGGGCATCCGCATGGTGGGGGTGGATGTGGATAAAATATCGGTTAATTTCCTCAAGATCAGCTTGGTAGATAGCTTCAACACTATTCTGCTACGTGGTGTTCAGCTTGAATGCAGATTTAGGAAGTTGGGAGAATTCGGTGAGACTTTGTCATGTGATTTTTTGCATATGGGTTGAAATCTGCTAATTAAACCACATGCATGACCACATCAGTGGCTTCAGTAGCTAATTTGGTTTTTTTCTCCTGTGCTTCTTCTGGGAAATCAGGGGGAAATTGATTGTGCTCAGACCTTAATGGAATTGAGAAATGTATTGGACCATCATCTTGCATAAGATCAGGCAATGGGGTGAGGCCACCGCTGTTAAGGTGAGCTGATGGTCAATTTGGTTTGGCGTGGCACTGATTTTAGAAGTGAATTGCTTAGGGGATGGGGATTTTTCAAAATCAGAATTGTAGAATTTGGCTCAAACACAATTACGCAGGCTGAGAGATTCACTGGAGTCCTTATTGGTGACAACGTTACCTGATTTGTAAATTTTGACTATTAATTCTCATGGATTTTGGTTCACAGGAATAGTGGATAAAGAATTGGGGTGGGAATAAGTTGAATGGGCTAAGTGTGATTAGCCTGGCAGGTAAAATTGCTTCCACCCTAGTGCAGGTTTTAAGTTTGAAACCTGTAGTGGCTAAAAAATTCTTGGTGTGGTATATTTGTCCCAAGGTCGACCCACCTCAAATACAAGAATAATTTGAATGGACTGCTTGGGTTCAAATGGTGGTACAGGCCTGTTTCTTATTGGTGTGGGTGAATTTGGGTGAAAAGTGTGGGCGGGTTTGGTGGAGGCAAAATTTCCACTCTGAACCATCAAATAAGAATGTTGAGAAGGAGGGGGCAACAAACCGCCACATTTGGAATCCATTAAATCTGGCTCAGAGGCCACATCAGAAAAAGTGTCTTGGGGGCAGGATTTTTTGGAGTGGTCGAGTTTGAAACATATGGGACAAATTTGGTGACCATTATTTACCTGACCAAAACCAATGCTCAGGCGCCATGGTGATAAAAGCATGGGGGGATTTGTTAGGGTATGGCAGGGTGGTGTGGGATTATGGTGGCAATTGACACGAGGTGCAGAAAGGCGCTCTGCTCCAAAAGTAACGGCGAAGACAAGGTTGGGCTTTGCCCCATAAGCCATAAGCCCCACCATAAACCAGTCGTATAACAGCTGGGGTGGTAGGTGAGATGGGAGGGATGCGAAGGACACCACCAATGTGATGTCTGAAGGAAGGCGAGTTTGGGTGGTAGGGATAGAAGTAGCTTTGTAAATTAGGGGAGTAGAATACGTTGCTGGTGCATCTATTCCGTTTGGAAGCCAATATCAAAATAGCCCTTAAATGGACGTAATCAATAAATCCAGCTGATGCAGATCAGCTGTGGCTACTTTGATAATTGCAGTGTCAGCATATGGGAACAAATGCCCTTAGTTAACTTTTAGGCAAACTTGGATGTTGGAACAAGGGAGGGTAAGAGGATGGGGGCTTGAAGTGTGGATGCGCTCCAGGTGGAGCGCTAAGTCTCATGGGGACAAAATGGTTTAATGAAGATGGTGGGCTACTAGACCCATGCAAATGCATTTGCCCATAGGGCGGAAAAATGCTAGGCCGTGGAGCACTGCTACCCCATATTGGAGCAGCAGGCAGTGGATCCGTGGTCATTTTTTGGAAAAATAGGCGTGGCCAGATGGCAATGGTAAATTAAACACTTTTTCTAATAAAATTTTCTTGAAGTGAGATTGACCGTAAGAAAAACTTTCCTGATCCTTATCTTTAACAAAAATGAGTCCACAATTCTTGTACTACAACATTAATTAAATAAGATTAATAGTACTTATTAATGCTACCTGGATCAATGGTAAAGTATATGAATTGATCTGCTTTATTTATTAAAATTACTAGGGAATTTATAGGGATAATTTGGTGCTCAACTCCTCAGTTAGCGCCTCAGCCATGAAACAACAGCCATTGTCATTGAATTACCCTGCAAAGTCTCTTCCAGTGATAGTCTTCTTCATTGGGCTAAGGATTCCTCCGCTGGACAACTCAGAGACCTGAAAATGGAAAGAGCCAGAAGCTGTGTCTCTAACATTCCAATTGACCAAAGCAAACCAACCATATTTGGCTAGCAACCTGCTTAGGTAAAAGGACTCTTTACCCATTATAGCAGGTTTTAAACCAACTTATTGTTTTGCTAGTTGCAGGCAGCATCAATCACCCCACAACTGCTGAATAAATTCCTAATATGTTGGTGGTGAAAACTGAAATATCCCAATTGGTACACCTAAACTTTAATCGATGATCAACCATCAGATGTTCCAAGCTTGATGGCAACTCTTCCCAACGAGATCTTAAGCATTCACATGAATTAATCCCTGATGGATCCAAACCCGGAGATTTACCCAATAATTCCTAGACATTATTAACTCAAAATCAAGGTCAGCTGATATACAATTCATTTATTAGCAGGAAATAACCCCCAAGCAAACCAGCAGTTAACCTAGGAAGCTGGAAAGGCGGGCAAAAATGTTAGCAGCATGTTAAATACGTCAAATGAAGCTTTACTTCCATTTTGGATATTAGATAAGCCTTAACCAATGTAGTTGATATACACAATACAGGAACATCTTAAAGGGCCTTGAAACCTAGAGTGTATACCGTGAAGAAAACTAAACCTAAGAAGGAGGAGAAGTTAAGGTGCAACTTCTGCAAGTGGAATAACCATACCAAAATATGTGTTTTAAGGAAAGCTCTGCCCTTGCCTAACAGGGAAAGGAAGGTCAGCTTAGGGTCAGGTACCTCTAAACATGATTGAACCAAAGTAATTTAAAGTGAAACATTGCTGATCACTCATCTTGCTTGTTTAAAAATGAACCTGATGATGACTCTGAAGGGGGCCACGAGGATCCAGGGTAATACAACTTAGGTCCACCCGCTGAGCTTGCTAACAAAGGCCATTTGAATGACGAAAATATTGATGACGTCCAGGTCCTTGAAGATAGTTACTTCAGTCAGGTTACAGGGTGTCCTAAGTTAATTGATAAAGCCAGAAATGCTGATAAGTACTTAGCCCTGATGATCTGACCCATCTTAAGCGTCCACGGCCTCCTGAAGATCAGGATGAAGTATCCCAAGGATTTCCAAAAACTCAATGCAACATTCCGCCTCAAGGAGGTGTGAGACCTTCCACTGAAGTTTGGAGGAACCATCACCAAAGTTAAAGTGGTAATTAAATTAGGTCCAAGTTATGGTTATCTTGGATATGGGCTCCCCTATCAATGTTATTTTCTCCTGACTAATCAAGATTTCAAGCTCGCCAGAGACCTTAAATACACTAAAGAGTATAGTACTGCCATCCTGAATCCCAAGGCGATAGATGCTTACTCATCTCAGCCAATACAGGTTGGCAAATTACTTTTCTCAGTCCCATAGTTGCCCTGGACAACAGTCAATATGATATATATAGGGACACAGTATATAATCCTTTATGAAGGAGTTATCAATCTGAAATAAGGATACTAATCACTACTCAAATATGAAGTTCCCTTGTACTGGAAGTTAAAGACTTCAGCAAAAAGTGTTACTTTTTTCTGGTCGATTATCTTGTTTTGCTTTACCTTTGCGATATTCTACCTCTGGATGAACATGAAAAAGCTGCCCAACTCAGTAATATCAGCAGAGGGCATACCATTTAATGCCACCAAGGAGTTAAAGATTGAATTAGGTGAAGAAAAAGTGGTTTCCATCATTATAAATCCTGAGTTACCCAAAACTGCTTGCTACACATTACTAGTGTCGATATAGTAAGTGTGTTTGATCCAAGAGTTTTTCCAAGGGTCTTTGATCCAGCTAATTGGCGGCCTATTGAGTTACTACTTGGAACCCAACCAATTAAGATATCCTAGTTATAAACATTAGGTAATCTAGAAAAGTCAATTTCTTTCCATTAATAAAATCAATATGTACATTTTATTAGTACTCACCTTGATTTTGTGCTACCTGCCAACGTTTTAATTTGTGCTATTTCTCAAGCACAGAAATATGATAAGTTAGATCAAGAGGATCTTGAGAAAGTGTATTAGTCACTCGAAGAATATCAAGATGTGTTCTCAACTTCAGATGTTGACTATGGTCATATGAAATACTGGACTCATAGTATTAACGTATTAGTTTGCAACCAATTTAAATTGAAGCTATATAGAAAGTCAAAGATAGAGGAGTAATACATGAAGACTAAGCTCAAGCAACTATTGGATGCCAGCTTTCTTGAGCCCTCCCAGAGTCCATGGTCATCCCACTGTTACTTGTAAAGAAAAAGAATGGAGTTCACAGAACAGTGACGGATTACAGGAAGCTAAACATCTTAACAATAAAGGACATCTATCCAATTCTGAGGATTAATGATGCTCTAGCTTACTCAACAATTCAAATTTCTTCTCAACGATGGACCTCACCAGCGGTTATTAGAATATGAATCTGTTGCGAGAAGATTAAGAAAAATGCGAATTGATATACATGGAAGAATATTAAAACTATCTGGCTGTCTCAGGGATTATGCAATTCTTTCTCCTCATTTTAACGGGTGATGGGTCACATTATGCAAGATCTTGAACTTAGCTGTGTGATCATAAAACTAGTTGATATAATGGTGCTTTCCAATACTTTTAATAGCCATCTAGATCACCTCAAGTCAAGTTTCCAATGGTCGAGAGAACCACAACAAACTAAAAACTGCAAAGTGTAACTTATTCCACCAGGATCTAGAATTTTTTGAGCCATGCCATATCACAGGAAAGAATTCACCCTTTACAATAAGATTGAAACAATCTCCAAGATTACTGAGTTGAAGAGCCTTTAAGAAATACAGGTATTCTTAAGAATGATGGGATATTACCATCAATTTGTCCCTAATTTCGCTCAACTCACTGAACCTCTTGTCCAACTTCTTATTAAAAACCCCTTACATATGGGGGTTAGAGCAAAGACTGCATTAGAGTCAATAAAGAGTTTTTGAAGAGACAACCAATCTTACAACATCTTGACTATGAGAAAGCATTCATCCTATTTTCTGAAGCCTCTTACTTAGCCCTAGGCTCCATTCTATTCAATTGGATCATGAAGCTATTAAACACCTGGTGTCTTACTGCAGAAAAACACTTTCCAAAGATGAGCGAAATTAAGAGTAGCAGAAAAAGAATGCTTAGCTGTTCTCCTGATGGTGAACCAATTCTAGACCTTTTATATGTAAAAACTTAACAGTTGTGACAGGCCACGATTTTCAAAAGTGGGTGCAAAACATGAAAGATCTGACAGGAAAACTAGCCCATTGTGCTCTAAAGCTTCAGCACTATGACATGAATATCTTTCACCAAGCTGGAACAAAGCACATGAATGTAGATAGACTGACTTGATTGCCTTTACTATACTTAGAAAATAGCAAAACTAAACAATTAAACGACCTACTAATCAAGCCAGACTCAAGGAGGACAAAGATGAACCATTTCAGAAGATGATAAAACTGACACGCTTGAAATACAAAGATAATAATAAATTACTTTACAAGAAAGTTAGAATCAACTGGCTACCTTATTTGCAACCTTTGGAATGGGTACCAGCTATAATAATAGCCTACAATGTCTTAGGACATGAAGGAGCCAGAAAACTTATAAATGAATAAAGAATCACTAGTATTGGGAAGAAATACTAGAGACTGTAGTGTTATTCTTATATGCTTGCATAGCTTGTAAAAAGCAGGCGCTTCATAAGGCGAAGTGCAAGTATCAGCCCATAACCCCTTGTTGGGATTTTGCCCACCTTACCCAGCTTCATAAATTATGATTCATCTGCTTATCCACTAGGGGATACATCCTTCTAGTGGATGGTGGAGTTAACAATTATATATATAAAATAACTATTGTATAGAGAAATATTTTCAGCGAATCTATTAATTCACTTAATTACAATCCACCAGACTAATATTATTGTTAGAGAAGAATCCCAAACAATATTCAGGTGATTAAGGAGCCAATTTTACTATTATTAACACAATTGACTTGTAGGAGTCAATTGGGTTTAATTGTTGATTGGCTGAGGGTTTTATGAGCTGCTGGTGAGTAGTGATTGTGATACAGAAACTTTTGAGTTAACCTTTACTGGATCGAAATCTAATGTTTATGGGTAAGAGTCCCATTACCTAAGCAGGTTCTTACTAAATAAGGTGAATATGATGGAGTTGAGTGAAGACGTTGAAACATGTTCTTTGTTTCAACACATAAAAAGTCGCCTTTGAGTAGAGGAGAGAACCCAACTAATTTGATGATGAAGATCATTGTTTTGCACAACCCTGGAGGGTAATTTATTGGTGACGGCCACCATTCCCAATTGGGGCACCAACAAAAGAGTTGTGCACCGAATTCCTATAAAATTTCCCTTGGTTCTTATATTTAAGCTGACACATGTAGATATGATCAAGAAAATACTTTTTAATTTATATTTTTGCTCTTGTGATTAGAGTTGGAAGGACAAGAAGATCCTTTTTCTATATTATTGTTGTAATTTCCACAGACTTTGCATGACTAGAAGGAAGAAGAACCTCTGAACCTTAATTTATGGTAAATACTACCAGACGAAACAGGGAAAAATTCCCTACAATTCCAGACATATTTAAGATTAAGACAAGCACAAGGTTGGCGTTGGACCTAATATTTATCTTGAATGTAATAAGCTCAACTAGAGTAGTAGTCTTTACACTACTCTTACCCATTGTAATCTATTATCAGCAAATTAAACAATGCACATACAAGGAACCTGTGCAGTTGAACAAGGGAGCTACGAGAGTATTACACAGAAAGAGAATAATTAGTCCCAAAGATTTATAATTGGTGCTCAATTAATCACTATCTTCTCCTAATTTTAATAATTTGTGTTCACTACAGAGGGTATCTGAGTTTAGACATATTTAATAAGAAGATCATATCAAATATGTCTTATATTAATGAACTACGCAAGCTTTGTATGGAACAAGAGTGAAAACAAGGACATGTTCAACTTGGCATCACTGTCCAACTTCACTAATTTGTAATAATGGGTGACAATGGCCAAGGAAGAGGTAAAAAAGCGGTTTAAAAAAATGAACTCTATGGAAAAGTTAACTCATTGAAGTGCAAGGAGGGTGAACTAATCAAAGAAGTGCTGTTTCAGAAAACCAAATGAGAGTCAGACCAAGGACGCATATGTTAGCTTACTGAAAGGATAGTGCGACAATTGAAACGCATAGAAGAACTGGAGAACCACAAGTGAAATTGTGCACAAATAGAGGTGGAAGAAGCCGACAATGAAACTCTTGAAACTCCAGTCATGAAGAATAACACACCCATAAGTATAGCTGTGTATTTGGAGCAATTTAGGAAATGACCCCAAAGTTACTTCCATGGTTAATAGAGTTATCAGGCAGGGTTTACCTGCTAATGGTGCCATAGATGAATTTAAAGCACACCAAAATACTGCGTTCCATCAGGATAACGCCCCTACATTTTTCTGATTATTCAAATTGACAATGTTCATGTTTATTGACTGAATAAAGCAGTGACTGTTATGAACTGCCTAAATACTAATTGTCAGAATCTGGTTTTACCCCATCTAATCGGGAAAATCGGTCTCAAAATGAGGCCAAGGAAGCCATTATGCTAGAATTTAGAATCCTTACGCAGATGTATAGCCACAAGTAGGAATTTATGGGGATTCAATTAAAAAAGTGAGACCCTATTGGCTTTCCCAAACTGATTCAACAAGGCACAACAGATCCTGGATGGTGCAAAAGTGCAAACAGATTCTGACTCCTGAATTATTATTCAAGCGGTGTTATGACCCTATCATTATTTGCACTAAACAATGGCTTCAGCGTTAGTGACAGAAATATCCTCATTTCAAATGGTGGATCATTTGAAGATGCTGACGCCACTTTAGAAGTCCCAAACCGAGATTTCAAAGTGATCTAGACTTAAGCCCAAAATACTATAAAATTTGCTGAGATGAATAAGGAGCAACCAAATCATGTCATGTCAGGAAACAAGCCTGAAGTACAAAAACAAGTGGACAAGACGCCAATCTTCTGCCACCAGTGTGGTAGATCTGGACACATAGCTTCCCAATGTTGGAGCAAAAAGCTCAAGGAGCATGTCACCTAGTTCATGAAAAAGAGAAGGAAATCAGTTAGGAGTCAAGAAATGGTTTTGCAGTCTAGAGACGATAAATATGGCACTGTGGTTAAAGCTGTTTCTTAACATTATTAACGATAATATAAGAATTTTTGATCTCTTTATAGATTTAACTACCGGGCCCTATACCAAGTTGTTAACATGGACGTGAATGTCATTACTAGAGCATAAACAAAAAGGAATCAATCCAAAAATTGTGAAGGAGGTGGCTCGACTGTATGCTCATCAGCCAGCATACAAGATTAAATCCGCTGAGAACCAAGAGGATTTACTCTAGATGAGCTTAGATGAGGCAAACGCATTAATTGTACTTTGTGTGATAAAGAATCTTTCCCTGATCTGTCTACACAACTAATTCTTCACTCAACTCAACAAATTTTGCCACCATTCACTCAGTTAATCTATTACAATATTCTGAGTGTACCTATGCAAGTTATCATAGTTAATCGAGTGAGAGTGAGGGCAATCATCAATGGTGGAGCGCCCATCAACATCATTTTAGCCAAATTGGTGAAACATATGAAGATTTTGCTAGACCTAGAACACTGGAAGAATATTAATTGACTAGACCAGATATGACAATATCCTGTGGAGGCTAAAATCATTGCCACTCCTTTTAAGTTCACTTGTGGTATCAGCTCCTGCCATCATGTTGGCCAATAAAATTATGATATCTTCAAAGGGACGGGGTTCCTGAGAAAAATATGGTGTTGAAATGTATTTTCAGGGAGATTACCTTGACCATTTTGGGGAAGACCTTGCCCTTTGTATTTCAGCAGAAAAGGAGAGCAACTGATGACTATGAATAACTTTGTAAACTTGATTTACAATTATGACATCTTTCACATCCAGTATAAGTTGGTGGGAGAAAATGAAGAGAAATGCTGAAGGAGATCCTAAAAAATCGCGGGATAACCCTGAAAACTGAAATGACAAATATTATACTGCCTGGGACGCAATTAATCATTAACACAGGTTTGTTGCTAAAAATCCCAGAGCAACTATATGGAGTAGTCTTTAGCCTATGGAGGAAATCAAAGATTGATCCATGGGTAGTGCTGGGGATAAGCATGCTGGGACATGGAGAAATTAACGTACTATTTGCAAATCTGGGAAAGAAACCAATGAATATAGCGAAACTCAAATCGTCACATTTCTGCATTAAATCCCAACAGCAGAGATTAGCAAATTTCATGTTTTTGGAATGCTAACTGAAGAGTGATTGCCAATGGAAACTTCCACAAGTGTCAATATTTTAATAGATAAAAACAGCTGGCTGATTTATTCAAACAGAAGCAAGAAGATATGTTAAAATTATATAAGAATTATTTGGAGATATTCTCCCTAAGATGACTGTGACTTGTAAGTGCAAAGAATGTGATCCACAAGGTTGACACTGTGAATATTTGCTGATAAGGATGAGACTTTTTCAAAAGTCTAGAACTGCTAAAGCTGTGGTCAGCAAAGAAATCAGCAAGCTAGTTGAGCATGGACTCCTCATTCCGTCGTTGAGTCCATGAGCAAGTCTGAGCCTCATAGTGAAAAACAAAGGACGGTTAAATCAAGTATTGATCAATTATTGACACTTGAACAAAATTACTAAGAAAGATTCTTATCCACTTCCAAGGATTGATGATGCACTCATTTACTCAGGGAAAGCCTTGACTATCTGCTATGGACTAAATTCTGGGACATCTGTAAATTGGTTTGCCAAAAGAAGGACTAAGAAAAATGTGCAATCATTTTCGCAAAAGGATTTTACCAGCCTTCCTGAATGCCCAAGAGATTTTGTAACGCGCCTGCCACATTCCAGAGAGCAATGCACTCTATCCTCAGTGTCTGAAACTATCCTGCATCTTAGTATTTTTGGATGATATAAATGTATTCAGAAGGACTTCATAGACCATTTGGAGCACTTAAAGGAAGTGTTAAAGTGTCTGACAATGAAAAACTTAAAAGTCAAGCCAAAACATGTCAATTCTATAAGAAGGAGCTTTATTAATTAGGCTTTGTTATCAACTCCAACGGGCTGCAACCTCAGAAGCAGCAGATTATGGCGATTGAATGTAGTTGATCCCAGAGCATTCAAGATATCCAATTATTTCTTGAGATAGTTGGCTACTATCGCCAGTTCATAAAGGATTTTTAAAAAATTGCAGAGCCTTTATTAGACTTATTGAAGGATCCAAAAGAGGATTAATGTAGAACGAAGAAGCCCAAGAGTCATTCAATGAGTTATGCTGATATCTGATGACCAGTCTCTTCATAAAGTACCCGGCTTTTAGTTGGGAATTCATCAACCAAACTGATGCTTTGTTGATGAAAATTTGTTTTTGAATCATGTGGATGAAGATGGGGAAGAACATCCAGTGGCCTAAGCGAGTCAAACACTAATGCCAGCAGAGAGCATTATACCGTGATGGAGCGCAGATGCCTCGAAGTAGTATATGCATGCAAGAAATTACAAGTGTACATCTATGATACACTTTGAAGTGGTGACCAACCACTCATAATTATGCTGATCCATAACACAAAGGAACCAGAGGGGCGACTAACTTGCTGAGCTTTAAAATTATAAGCCTATGATTTTAAGATACTACATCAGGTCAGAGCAGCGCATTAAAACGTTGAAAGATTATTAATATTTCCTGCAGTCCAAGTTGTCTATCATCAAGTGGATGAGTTATACTAAAAAAATGATTAAGCCAATTTGAAAAGACAACACCCAAGAAATCTAAGCTGTGCTAAGAAAAGTGATGGATAGCACCATGATGAAATTGGACAATTATTTAAAACAATTCACGGAAAACGGTTCTTATTGCAAAGCCATCATATCAAGCGGAAATAATCTAAACTGCACAAGAAGAAAAGGCTATGGTAGCGTAAGGAAGACCATGGACCATATTCGCCAGTGCTACTACTGGAGAATGATCAACTATGATGTTGCTAACTACATGGCCTGCTGTGTGGATCGCCAAGTCCACAAACGTCATAAAAATATAACAGGATACAGGCTTGTACGCCCTGGATTGCGTGACATACTTTGTTATTAGAGATTATGGGACCCTGAGTATCAGTACAGGAGGAGCAAAATATATCTTAGTGGCAATAGACCATCAAACAAAATGGATAAAAACCAAAGCCTTTAGAGAAGCGATGCTGTGAGCACAGCGAAGTTCATTTTTGATCAAGTGATATACTGTCATGGATGTCCTCAAGTTATCTTGAGCAATAATGGAGCTAATTTTACCTCCTATGTAATCCCAAGGCTTAACATGATGATGGGGATCAGAGGAGTAATATCAATTCCATATAGACCAGAAATGGATGGAATAGTGGAACAAGTTAATGGCATACTATCTGCAATGCTAAGAAAATTGGTCACAGGGAAAATTTTGACTTGAGGAACTTACTTAAGTTTGGGTACTTTTGCCTACAATATAAGTCTCATACAGCAACAGGAAGAATGGCTTTTGAATTACTTCAAAGATGAAGGGCAGCCTTACCACCAATTTAGTAATCTTCCATAGAGACAGCAGTGGGGATGAGTTTCAATCAATAACTAAACTGACTGGCCATTATTTTTGACCAAACTGCAATCACAGGCATTCAATACCACCTTAAAGAATTGGGGTAAAGCAAAGTCGATAGATGACAAGAACTAACCAGTGATACAGGAATACCATGTGGGGGATAGATTAGCCTATTGTGACATCCATGGTTTTGGGTGAAGAAACAAGCTGAATAATTAGTGGTCAGGTCTGTGTAAAGTGATTGCCGAGTTGGCAACTGATGCTTACATGATTAAAAACATCAAAGATGGTCATATAGTAATTCAGGTCCATATGAAATATCTTAAGTATTGGATCTAGGGAGGAAATGGCAATGTTAGATGACCACTGAACCTAGAAGAATAGGTAAGTCCAAGTGTTGGTCAAGTCTTAGATGGGGGCTGGTGAAGAATGAGAGATGGTTAAGTCTTAAAAATAGACCTCTGAACCATGATAGCTGGTTGTGTTAAAAAATGAACCGCTGAACCAGAGGAGGGGAAAAATAGACCTCTGAACCTACTTATAGAATAAGTTCCATTGCAAAAAAATATAATTTGGAAAAAATACAGAAATAATTTAATATAAGATAAAATAATAAAGAAAAAATATATAAAAAGATAAAAATGAAAAAAATACTAAATACAGATTTTTATTTGTAATCATCAAAAAATCTGGTTATGTTCCCTTATGTTATTGGTAGGACCAACTTGGGTTGATTTATGTCCACTGCCAATAGTCTCAAGGCGCTGTAAAAAGCAAAAATATTGATGGATTCAGGATAGTGTTAAACTGAATTTGCCAGGAGTAGCCCCTTAAGAAATGAAGCCCATCCTGGGGGCATACAAGGAACAAGGAATTGGAGAAGCCACACAAGATGATCATCTAAACAATGAGGTTTCATATAACCCTGACCTGGAGGAAAACTGGCTTTCCAGTCCTTTTTTTAATAAGAATATAAACTAGGCTGAACTGCCACGTGGCCATGGAAACAACGTCTGCGGAGGTGGCAGTGAGGAGGACATGGAATGGAAACACGAAAAAAAGAAGGACTAATCAGAGATGCATCAAGAAAGGAATAGAGATGGACATAAGAACTCCAAATTTAAACCATGCTGGCGTACTCAAGATAATTGAAGAAGCGTATGCCCTGGAAAATAAACATTTTTGGATAATTTGGTCAAGTGGGATGGATGTTTTGAAATTTTAGTCCACCTTATCCAGATTCGTTAATTATATTTCATCTGCTTATCTGCTAGGGGATTCATTCACTAGTAGATGTTATAGTTATAAAATGTACCTATGATAACTATTGTTTGGAGAATTAATCCTAGTTAATATTTACTGAACCATTAGATTAAAATCAGCTGATTGATGAGTGTTTCGTTAAGATGATTCCCAACAATATGCAGGTGATTAGGGAGTCAAATTTCACTATCATAACATAATTAGTTTGTAGGAGTCAATTGGGTTTAGTTGCTGATTGACTATGGGGTTTATGAGCTGCTTTTGAGTAGTGATTGTGATACAGCAACTTTTGAGTTAACCTTTTTCTGGATCATAATCTGTTATTTATTGGTATGAGTCCCATTATCTAAGCAGGCTCTTACTAAATAAGGTGAATATGATGGAGTTGAGTGAAGACGTTGAAACATGTTCTTTGTTTCAACTCATAAGAGGTCGCCTTTGAGTGGAGGAGAAAACCCAACTAATTTGATGATGAAGATCATTGTTTTGCGCAACCATGGAGTGTAATTTATTGTTGACGGCCACCATTCCCAATTGGGGCACCAACCAAAGAGTTATGCACTAAATTCTTTAAATTCCCTTGGTTTTTTATAATAAAGCAGACAATATAAAACTGATCAAGAAAATACTTTTATAGTTTATATTTTTGCTCTTGTGATTAAAGTTGGAAGGACAAGAAGATCCTTTGTCTATATCATTGCTGTAAGTTCCACAAACTTTGCATGACTAGAAGGAAGAAGAACCTCTGAACCTTATTTTATGTTAAATACTACTAGACGAAACAGGGAAATATTCCCTACAATTCCAGATGAATAAAGATTAGGACAAGCGCCAGGTTGGTGTTGGACCTAGTAGCTATCTTGGATGAAATAAGCTCAACTAGAAAAGTAATATTTATACTAAAACCCATTAAAATCTATTAACAAGTTGAACGATGCTTAGAAGGAACCTGTGTAGTTGAAAAAGGAGGCAAAGCAAGTATTATGCAGAAAAGGGGAAGAAAATCATAAAGTTAACCATTTGGTGCTCGATTGAGTCACTATCAGCTCCTAGTTTTAACACCCCTCAGCAGCCATTTCTCACCATCATTTTAGATGTAATAGGTCCACTAACTGAATCCACAGGAGGTAACTAATACATTCTAGTAGGTATCAATCATTCAAAAAGTGGGTCAAAGAAATTGGCATTCCCACACAGACTGCTAAAAATACTACTAACTTTTTAAATAAAAATATATTTACTAGGACATCTGCCCGCAGGTTTAAGTATGCAATATTAGGAAAATTTACTTCTGGAGTTTTAAGGATTTTAGCCACAAGCTTGGGAGCTTAATAACTATTCTCAGCGCCTTACAACCCATTAACTAACGGGGATGTAGAAAGAGAAAATGTAACGCTGGTTTCAATTTTATGCAAGATGGCCACTACTAATCCATAACATCAGGATCAATATATCCCAAGTGCATCGATGGTCAACCATATAGCTTCCATAAATCATCAAAAGCTCCTTTCAAGGCCTTATATGGAAGAAAACCTGGAATTTTGGCTCTAAAAATTTTCAAAGGTACAATCAATAATACTGAAGAGCCTGAGAAATCGCCAAGAAGATAGCATGGAAGGTTTACAACTTCAATCTAAGGCACTGACAAATCAAGCCAAGCCAAATATAAGTGCAGGTCAAGCAGCAAATGCTACTTATCACCCTTTACTTACCTTTGAGATTTAGACCTAGAAAAACTATAACAATCAAGTAGACCCCCCAAAAAGGAAAGTTGGATTCCATCTGGGATGTGCCAAAAGCTATTACTTACAAACGTGGGTATGTAACTCGGTCAAATCCTAAGAAAAAGGAGTAACCATCATCTATGACATAGCCAATCCTTGCTTCAGTACTCCCCTGCAAATATTCTTAAAGGGAAGATGTTAGATATCCTGATATTTGACAAGATGATAAGAATATTGACCAACTGACTCCCTTTAACCAGTTGATGCCTAGAAATGAGAAGGAAGTTAAAAAAATTACCTCAATAAACTATCTAAAGAAATAGATAGTTACCACAGCTTAATTAGACTCTTGGAGATTCCTGACAAACCATATTGAGCCTAACATACATTAAGATGGAATTCTGCCTAATTTAAATGAAGGATCATCAGAAGGTTGTGTGACAACTGCTCAAGGTGGCACTTGAGGCAGTAAATTAAGAAAAACCTGGAAAAGGATAAAAATCAAGAATCTTCAAATGTTCAACTTAAGTGACCCCCAGTCTCATCTGACCTGAGTATTCTGCTCACGATTTTGACTTATCAAATTTGATACAAAGGCATTATACCATCTGGAATGCATCTCATGACTAAGAGCCTCGCTTCTGGATTTCTCCCCTACTAATTTTATTAAGCTTTTTTCCTTTTGGGGTTTATATTGTTAAATGTGACATATAAGAACTCCTATTTTATATCAAAATAAATTTAAATTATTATTTCTATACCTCATTTTGGTACTTGACTTCAATAAGTCCATTTTGCCATGCTTACCATAAGATGGATATTCTAGCTGATGTGACATAAGCGGCGACTTGGTACTCTATTAAATAAAGAATATACATGTTATGCAACTTAGTTAGCTCTAAGTATTGACTGTCATGCTTCTTGAGCATAGTACCATCAAGCTTAAAAATGGAAGCTCTACAAATTAATTTAACAACAAAAATGTCACCCTGCTTAACTTCCAGCTTAAGGTTTGGTCCTTTTTACTATCACTGGATATGTGGAAGAGACATCTATTGGGTTCTAATTTGTTAAGACCCTCCAAATTCATTTATAAAATGGGGAAATGGACATTTTATTGTAGAGGTTGCCCAAGAAACTGTGGTAAACTGAGTACATAGTTGATAAATATGACCCTTTATCCCACTACGCCACATTCTAAAAGATGACATTGTTAGAATTCCAGACTAATCTGAAAGTTTATTATCTATATAGTTAGGAATTGATTATTATTAAATGTTTGGTTAATACTGCTGTCAGGGATCATCCCCAATCTAAACAATCAACTGATACTTCTTTATAAGTAAAAATACCACAAGAAACCAATAAAATTTTTTCAGTATAGAACATGGCTTGAATGCACTGGCGATTTCCTCAGGAAGTTTAATACCTGACTTCCCTTAAATATTGAGCTTGGAAAATAAGCTGGATTAAATTATTTTTATGCTATTTATTTAGTTGTTGCTATTAAACAGCTTAATCCAGGGATATTAATCAAAAAAGTTTTCGCTTAATTGATATACTAAATTATTATATAAAATCCTTATTCCCAGGTCTTTGGAAGACCTGAACTATTTAAAGGACAGTAGGAATACAACCCATGTCCCAACACTAATTAATCTTATTAATATGACCTTTTAGGGCTAGAAATAACACTTTACCTTTCTTTATTTTATATTATCGTTTTTGTTGAGGATGGATGTTAAGATATGAGACATTTTAATAAGTATTAACTTCATAAATTAGTCTGTTTCATAAAACTTTTACATTATGATCAATATTTGGTAATGTCTACTAATGCATGTTTGTCTTCTTATGTAATACTTGTCTTTTACTAATCTTTGCTAATGTCATTATTTCTAAAGTGGCCCACTTGATCAGAGGGTGTTGATTAAAGGTGTTAAACCACTTGCACTAATTCATTTTGTTGTTCACAGAGTGCATCATCAGGCTTATTGGAGGGTCTTACTTTGCAAACATAAGACTTTTCTCTCATGGTTCAAGCGTGTCCATTTGTGTTGAAGCCTTAGAATCATAATAATGGGGATGCTCCTAAGCACACCAAAACTCTCTCAACTTCTGCTTACAATAGGAAGGCTTAGTTTAAGCCTTTGCTTATAAATCTTCTGTATTTGGTATTGTTACCACTACAAAAAATAATAATAATAACTTTGTGAAAGAAGTTATTTTCTTGTATGAATTTAACTAGTATCTTAGCTTAAGGAACTTGTGGGTATATAGTAGGTTAATTTTTAATGAATCAACTTCCTCTTATAAGGTAATTGTGCATTTGCAACTTAGTTTCAGGGCCAGCAAAGTTCATTTCCATGACCCTTTAATACCTTTAATGTATCTTGCTTAAACTTGTACTGTGGTGCTCTAACTTTATTGTGAATGCATGGCTGCTTTTCTGAGCTCAACAGTGGCTCAGGTTATCCTTATGACCCTTATGGTTCATATGGCTGCATGGTTACATTGGTCAGCTCATCTAATGGGGTTTGAAGAGTTAACTTTCTTCCCATTTAGGGAATATTGCATCACTAAGATTTGTAAAGGTGGGGAAAGTCTCTTCAGATGGTGTATTGGTAAAACATCCATCATTAGCATTTAACCCCAGGGTATATAAGGGGAGTACTCCAAGTTATTATCTTAAATTTAATGCACATAGTCTTCCAAGCCGTTAATAATATACGGTCTCTGACATCTTGATGATCATTTTAATTATTGCGGTGGTCAGAGGGTATAAAAGAGCCACCGTTGTAAGGAGTTTTAGAACCATCAAAGGCTACAAAAGAGGCTTTGGAATTTAGTAAACATTTTGATTGCTAGCTAAGGTAGATGAGATTTGGTTGTTGCTCTGCCCAGTTAAAAGGTAGTACAATTATCATTTTAATTGAAATAGGGTTTTTAGAAGAAATTTTATAGTGTGGAATTATCCTTTATAGTTGAAACCTTCTCAAAAGCTATCGTGGCTAAATAGGTATAATTCATATATCTCATTCAAAATATACTTTAACTATGACATTAATGTCTCTTGTTGCTTTATCTCTATAAATAAAAACATTTACAGAAAGTATGTAAAAAAGGCATACAAATTATAACAGTAGGTGAAAATGAACATATAATGCTTTACGTTTCTATCTAAGCAATTTGATAAACCATTATAAAGTAGAATAAAATTTAATTTTTAGTTATAAAACCCTATGTTAAAATCATGGTTGCGCATGTTAAATTTATTATCAATAAACTTAGGCTCTCACATATGGAGATGTGAGTAGCAGACAGTCCAGGTTGGGATAGTTCAATTCTACTAGTTCTTTGTCCTAAATGAGATGGCCGCATGCCTATTAAACTCCAGTCAATATTCCTCAAATAAGAAAATCAAACAAAACTCAGTGTTAAAAGTCTCAGACCATACTAAGAATAAACTTTAATAGGTTTCATTTTTGCTTATATCTATGATCTGACAAACTTTCTAGGGCTTTCTCATTTTTTGGAATTCAGACCTGTCAGGCCCTAACTCTAGTTAGTTCTTAACAGGTCTGAATTGTGACTGTCAAGGCACTGCCTGCTGCCACATAGCCCTGACCCCCCTAAGGCAGGGATTAGGGCTCTTAGTAATGGAGATAATATTAATAGAAGCGTAGGGTTTAAGGGCAACAACTATTGTAAATGGCATTCTGATGAATCATATGCCAATAAATTGACTAAACTTCCGGAGCAAAGGTTGCTAGGGTCGATGTAAATGGCGACTGAGCCAATTAAAGGCTACCAACCCAAAGTCCAATGAACTAAACAATGAGAATGACAACGATAAAGGGCAACCCAGTGAATCAGGGGCTGCCAAGCCAAATTATTCCAAAAGCATAAGCGTCAAGGACCACAGCATTGGGCAGCTCAGCGAATCATGAGCTACCAAGCCAAATCCACCGCTAGATGAGAATATCAAGAGCCATGGCGAAGAGCAGCCCATCAAATCAGGGGCTGCCAGGATGAATTATCCCAAAAACGGAAATTCTTGTAATAAGGTCGACACAAAAATGCTGAGCTCTGATTCATCCCTTATGAACAAAAATATATGCAGAAAAGGTTCTATAACGCCACGGGTACCCAACGAACATTCTAGAACAGGCCTAGATGGGAATATTGGAGGCCAAGATTCTTTAAATAGGCCTGCAAATAGCCCGCCATCTGTGGAATCCATGGGAACAAATTCCCCTATATCACCCATTTCAAAATATAAAAACAACTAAGAGAAGGTGTTTGAGACAACTTCTTCTTCTAATATGTATAAATAAAACCTCAAAAATCAAAATTAAAATTTTAAATTTTGAAATCATTTATTCATTTTGGAGGAAAACCTGGGATTTTGAATGAAGAAAATGGACCATTCCAGGGATTTTGATAGAGCAGATGCCTCCCTGTATGCTCTCTCTGGGGGACAGACTGTCCTCCTCAGTGTGGGCATCATCCTCACCGTGTTCCAAGGGTACCTCAATCAGTCATCAAGCCATTGAACGAAGGACCTAACCACAGCAGCCCTCTAATTTTTGTGGGCCCTCACCTGTGCCCTCTTGCCCAACTGTTTTGTGGCAATGTGGAAGGACCCTGTTCATCACATTATACGAAGTTCATTTAATCTCATCTCCATTTTATGGGATGAGATGGGGAAAACATACAAGAGAGCCCTACCCGCTTGGTATGAGCACACTACCAATCTTCTTATGGTAAACTTTTCCATCCTGTTCCTGCTGAGGGAAGCCGCTCGCCTCCTCTTATCCCAAGGAAATTCTGTCAATTTTTTCCAACACGTTGATGATATGTCCAAGTTTAGACATGCACTGAACCCGTAGGATTTGAATGTAATGCATGGAACCTTCTCTTGCATTAGATTACAGGTCAACCTCACAGCAGCCACCGGGGGTACAACAGCCGCGTCCCTCCAGATTGCCCAGGTGATAGTAGACCTGCCGAAGAACCTGTCCATCTGGCTCACTGACCTCCTGGAAACACATCCGGCCCTTCCAGCCTCTCTGGAGGACTGCCTTCACTTGGTGGAAAGAGCCGCCACCCCAATTGACTCTCAGGATGCCACCTGGTCAGCGCTCTTGTCCCTCAGCCAAGAAAGAATGACCACTAAGGAGAATGCTAAGCTGTTCCGGCCCCTAGCAAAAACCACAAAAGTGTCTCCTTCCCAGCTCGCACAGATGTTTAGACAGAACCTTTGCCCAGACATCCTCACAGCTATGGCTGCTACCCGCCTGAGGGGCAACCTTGGAGGAAGAGGTCGCTGTTGCTTTTCAGGTAGATAAACAGCTAGCCTTGGCCCAAGCCAGGGCCCCTGTGCCTGGGAACCATGGTAGATTCCACAGATGACGCACAGAGTCAGAGCCCATCTCAAGCCATATAGGGCAACAAAGAGAGAGGGGCTCCGGTAAGAATGCCCCACGCCCTGCAGCTCCTGCACCCGCTACTCCTAGTAACTCAAATGGCCCCACCTGCAACCTTCGCCTGACCCCCACTTGCATTTCTTCATTTAATAAAGGAAACAGTTTCTCCTATCTGTTTATTCCATTTACTTTGAAGCGAAAGAAGAAAGGGGAATGGGTCAAGTTAGAAAACTGTAGGCGTTAATGGACACTGGAGCTGAAGAAAACTATTTGGACTGGGAGTTAGCCAAGAAATTGGAAGTACAAATGCAAGAAAAGATACCGTGACTCTTGCAGACACCTCAAAGTCGTTGGAATGCTAGGAGATTGAGCCCAGGATCAAGCTTCAACAGGGACTCCACCACTTCTGGGAAGACCTTTGCGCTATCCAGAATATGTTCCACCCCATCGTTCTGGGCGTGAGATGTTGCACAAGTACTCCCCAAATTTTGATCTGAAGGAGGGTCTGGTGATGCTTCACCCCAAGAATCAAGAGCCTATAACGTTAGAATTCTTTACCTCAGGCAGAAGCAGGCCTAGCATGAACTCTGTGCACAAGGGTTAGAGAGGGAAAAGATACCAGAGGAATTCAGAGACTACAAACACCTGTTCCAGAGGAGCGTCGCAACCACCTGCACTCCACAGGGCCCCTTTGCATTCTTGTCCAAGTTCAAAGGGGATTCTGAGCTCCCAAAAGAAAGCCCAGTGTACCTCCTGAACCCCAGAGTGAAGGAAGCCCTAGACCCGTACGTGAAGGATATGTTGGAGCGAGGGATGATTGAGCCCTTGAAATCTCCAGTGGTGTCTCCCATACTCCTGGTCCCCAAGGCCAACAGTGAGCTCCGCCCCTGTGTTGACTGACGCCATTTGAACGCCATAACTGAAATGGACCCCTATCTCATTCCTCTAATGGCGAGCATCTCCCAGATGATCACTGGGAGTCAGGTGTTCTTAAATGTTGGACCTGGTCAACGCCTTCAACCAAGTGCCAGTTGTACCCGAGCACCAACAGTACATGGCATTCAAGTGCCACCTAGGGGTATATGAGTACAAGGTCATGCCATTTGGACTTAAAAACGCCCCAACCATTTTTCAAAGGACCATTGACCATGCCCTGGGCGATTTAATTTGGGAAATGCTGTGTCACATACATGGACAACATCCTGGTGTTCTCCAAGTCTAGTGAGATGCATACACAGAGGATGTCAATAAGGTCCTCAGGGCACTAGAAAAGGCTAGCCTGCGACTGAAGCCCTCCAAATGCGAGTTCTACAATGGCTCAGTATCTTTTCTAAGCAGCGTTGTATCTGAGAAGGGAACAGCCATCTGCCCAGACAAGCTGGCAGCTGTGAAGGAGTGGGCAGCGCCAACGGATAAGACAGGTGTGCTCAGTTTCTTAGGGGTGGATAATTTCTTGAAGAGATTCACCAAGGACCTCTCAGAAACAGCTGCCCCACTTACCCTGTTGACCGAGCAAGTCCCTTTTCAATGGGGAGAGGAGGAAGTGAGGGCATTCCAGGCCATCAAGGAGGCCCTTTTCAAAGCGCCAGTCCTAGCGCACCTGGACACAATTATCCATTCATTGTGGAGACAGATGCGTCAAATTTCTCCATTGGGGCGGTCCTCTTGCAGACAGGGGAGGATGGTTTGGAGCACCCAGTATGCTACTTCAGCAGGAAGATGATACTGGTGGAAACAAACTAACCCGTCTATGACAAGGAACTCCTGGCAATTATCGCAGCACTAGATGAGTTGCAGCATCATCTGTTGTATGCATGCTACCCATTCATGATCTGGACTGACCACAGGGCCATGAGGTTTCATAAGAGCCCCCGTTGGATGAACCAAAGACAAGCCCGCTGGCACCTAGAGCTGTCTCAATATGACTTCAAAATAGAATATAAGCCTGGGGAGAGAAACTTACTCCCAAACCTACCTATCCGGGACCTGAAAATGACCTTTGTGAAGAAAGAGCTGGACAAGTTCAACATGACCACGATGCTCCCTCCCAGATGTTTGAATCAATACAGGAAGAACGTGTCGACTTAACAGAAAAAATCTGGACAGCCCAATGACGCACCAAATTTTGGGATAAGGCCAGGAGAGAGATAGAGAAAGGGGACCCCATTTTGCTATAAGAATTACAGGAAGGAGGGGGCCTCAACCTGCACCACAACTGCCTATGGGTCCCGACGCTCAAGCTTTAAACCAAAGTAATGGAGTTATGTCATGACAACCCACTGGCGGGACACTTTGGTGTGGGGAAAACAATCAAGCTGATACGCCAGAATTACTCCTGGCCAGGCCTAGCAGGAACTGTAAGAGTGTATACCGCACGCTGCCTTACCTGTTCTCAGTCAAAGCCATCTCAAAGCAAACCTGCAGGCAAGCTAAAACCACTTCAGATCGCACAGATGCCATGGTCCTCGCTGAGTGTGGCTTTCATCACCGGGCTCCCAAAATTGGAGGGCTATGATGCAGTCATGGTGGTGGTAGACCTACTAATGAAATATGCTGAGTTCTTCCCATGCACCTCTAAGGTCATGGCGGAGGACATGGCTGAAATCTTCGTGAGGGAGGTCTTTTTCCAACATGGAATACCAGATGAGATCATCTTGGACAGGGGCCTGCAGTTCATCTCCAGGTTCAGGGATAACCTCCTGGAAAATTTTAAAATTAAACCATGCTGTTCCTCCGCTTACCACCCCCAATCAGATGGCCATATGGAAAGGTCAATCAGACCCTTGTACAGTACCTATGGTACCACCTCACCACGCAACATTGATCATTGGATCAAGTAGCTGAGAATTGCACAGTTTGCGTATAATAACATGGTACACTCATCAACCAGAATGTCGCCCTTTTTTGCAAACCACAGGTATCACCCACGGACAATGGAGGGACATTCTGGGGGAACGAAGCCTGCAGAAAATAATTAGTGACCAGAATGAGGGAAAATCTTAAGACATTGAGAGACAACCTGGAGAAGGCGGCGGAGGCCCAGAAGAGGAAGGCGGAAGTGCGTCGCTCCAAGGCTCTGCCCCTCAAAGAAGGAGATTATGTCTTGATAAATGCAAAACACTACACACCCCTGGGACAGTGTAGGAAGTTCAGACCTGTTAACCTAGGACCCTACAAGGTCCTTTGAAAGGTGAATAGGGAGGCATACAAACTAGAATTCCCAGAAGGATCGCACGTGTACCCAGTTTTGCACATTTCACAGCTCAAGAAATATGAAGAACCCATACCAGTGAAGCTGGAACTGGTCCAGTTAGACAACCCAGGGGAGGCGGAGTATGAAGTGGAGGAGATTCTGGACACCAAGATCGCTCACAAAAAGTGATGGTACTTGGTAAAATGGGTTAGCTACCCAATAGAAGAATCCTCCTGGAAAACAGCCGCCAATTTTGCCAACTGTCCCCGGAAGGTGGAGGAATACTGGGGGCGCAGGGGGCTCTCCTATGAGGGGGTGATGTGATAGTCAAGGCGCTGCCTGACTGCCACATAGCCCTTTTTCCCCTAAGGCAGGGATTGGGGCTCTTAGTAATGGAGATAATATTAATAAAAGCGTAGGGTTTGAGGGCAACGATCATTGTAAATGGCATTCTGATGAATCAGATGCCAATAAATTGACTAAATCTCGGAGCAAAGGTGGCTAGGGTCAATGTAGATGGCGACTGAGCCAATCAAAGGCTGCCAACCAAAGTCCAATGAACTAAACAATGAGAATGACAACAGCAAAGGGCAGCCCAGCGAATCAGGAGCTGCTCACCTGAATTATGCCAAAAGCGGAAGCATTGAGGACCACAACATTGTGTAGCTCAGCAAATCAGGAGCTGCCAGGCTGAATTATACCAAAAGTAGAAATGTCAAGAGCAATGGCATTGGGCAGCTCAGCAAATCATGAGCTGCAAAGCTGAATCTGCCACTAGATGTGAATATCAAGGGCCTTGGTGAAGGTCAGCCCAGCAAATCAGGGGCTGTCAGGCTGAATTATCCCAAAAATGGAAATTCTTGCAATAAGGTTGACACTAAAATGCTGAGCTCTGATTCATCCCTGACAAATGAAAATATATGCAGAAGAGTTTTTATTACACCATGGGTACCCAATGAACAGTCTAGAATGGGCCTAGACAGGAATATTGGAGGCCAAGATTTTAGAATAGGCCTGCAATAGCCTCCCATCCACAGACTCTTTAGGAACAAATTCCCCATTTCCCCCATTTTTAATACAAAAACAACTAAACGAAAGTGTTTAAGACAACTTCTTCTTCTAATATATATAAATAAAACCTCAAAAATTAAAATTAAAATTTTTAATTCTAAAATCATTTATTCAGATTTTGGAGGAAAACATGAGATTTTGAGTGAAGAAAATGTACTATTCCATGGATTTTGATAGAGCAGATGCCTCCCTGTATGCTCTCTGGTGGACAGACTGTCCTCCTCAGTGTGGGCATCATCCTCACCATGTTTCAAGGGTACCTCAATCGCTCATCAAGCCATTTAACCAAGGACCTAAACACAGCATACCTCTCATTTTTGTGGGCCCACACCTGGGCCCTCTTTCCCAACTGTTTTGTGGCAAAGTGGAAGGCTTCCTTTCATCACATGAATTCACTATTCTTAATTCTGAGTTAAATTTTATATTTATAAATTATTCTGTTCACGGTTGGTGGAGTTCAGTTTACTAAAATAGATTTTTTCAGTAATCTAAGTAAATAAACAATTATATCATTCATGGGTTTGGTCTGGGAAGTGATTATCATATTAAAGTTAATTATTCACTATTTTGACGTAGTTAGTTGGCAAGAAGATAATTCAGCTGATTTAAGAATTTCAAGGCTTTTCATTAATTTTATATATAAATTGGCTCCAATAGGTTGTTGGAAGTTGATCTCCTCTTTATTGACTCAATTTAACTAAATTTAGGTGCAAGATAGCGTGGTTAGCTCATGTTTGACCATTAGTAATTATACTGCTCTCAAGAGCTCAAATATAATTCTCAAGAGGTCCAAATAAGTTAAATTCAGCTGTTAGTCCTAATTTTGGGTAAAAGATATTGTGGTAGGCTCAAATTCAGCTCTCAGGTATTATGCCTCTGTTGAGAGCTGAAATTTTTTTCTAAAGAGTGTTTAAACATTATAATTAGGCCTTTTCTCCTCTGATTAAATATAATAAATGACATAGACAATTTAAAATAAAAGCGTTTGTGATGTGATCCCAGATCTAATCAATATTTACAACATTATATTTATATATTAAGTTTATATTGAAATATATGTAACCAGTTAATATACTGTTCTTCAGATTTGTGCGCTCTTTGAATCAATTTTTGATCTATAGACTCTTGTAACTTAGTTATACATGGTAAAAATGTATTTTTTGCATCCTCAGAAGGCATAAGTCTGTTATATAGTATTTGTAGATTTATATACCCTGTATCTCATAAAGTTTAATTGTCAATTCTTTAAATAAAGCTAGCATAGCATTGAAAGTCTATAATTGGGTAAATCTGTATATTATTTTTATGGCCCACAGAAGATTTGAGTGGTAATATAGAAAGATGATCTATGACAGAAATTTCATTTAGCATAAATTATTTAGTAATTACACTCTAAGAAAAGTACTTATATAAATTACACTAAGGGAGAAACACCAGATATGAGAATATAAAGAAAAAGTTGTCTATGTCTAAAAGCATTGTAAAAATCTAAGACTAGGCTGCTAAAATCTTATTGGACTTTTTTTATTAAAAAAAATTAAGCACTTTAGAGTTTTTATGAAGGTTACAATAATTCTAACTAAAATAAAGGAAGATGGAATTATCACCACATAATGAGCAGATATCAAAGTAATGATAAATGCCATTGATAACAAAAGATTTAGTTGTAAGAGAGCGGCTACCTAGATGGATGGTAAAAACTGTAGCATTGTAACTTAAGGAGATAAAAACTAATTTTATGGTCAAACCTTTTGGGGTAGACTTTTAGATTAAGATAATAAGACCAGGTAGGCTTCTTTGACTACATTGGAATTTCACAAGAAATTTTGATAAACAGGTGCTACAAAGGCTGCAAAATTATTAGTTCTATAACTCTATTGAAAATTGACTCAATAGCAACGAAGTTATTAGTTCTGTTGATATAGTTGATTACAATCAGAAATAAAGAATACTGTATGAAGAGACTAATATTGTGCTAATTGAGACAAAAATTGTGGTATTTTTTTAGCTAGAAATGAGGGATATTTATATGGGGTAGATTTAGTAGGTGTGTGTGAGGTTTTTGAGGTGCACCTAAGGGAAGATCTAAACCCTATTAGATGACCAGTATTACTGATTATCAATGCCATACTTGTTATGGCAAGATTGATAGTATTCTATTTGATGAGTCCAATTCTCTTATATAATTTTTGGCCTCATCAGATATTTTAGCACCATCCTTCAGAGAAGGTTGATAACTCTGAAGGGTTGATCGCCAATCCATCCTAGAATCGTGTATCTCTGATGTAGATTTTACAAGCTTATTAGACTGAGATATCAAATCTCAATATTTAGTAAATTTGATCATCATAGATGAGTCCCCAACAATGTCCCTACAAGATCTTGCCTGGGGGCACATACTTATGCACAAATCTACTATGCACTTTATTAATAACAGTACCAGTATCAACAGAGTCAATAGAGTATTCAATAACCTGAAAATAAATAATACAATATGGACCATCCATAAGGTGTTAAGTTTGTGAATCCTTACTCCTGGCTTATGGTGATCAAGAGTACCAAATCCATGACTTGGTATTCTGGTAGTGTAGGTCTACTAGTGTTAGTTCTTGTTCCCTCCTATAAGGTGGTAGCAGCAAGGGAACTTGAAGCTAAAGCTTGCAACCAAATGATTTCATAAGCTAGTATCCTCATAGCTAAATCATTAGTTTGCGGGGTAGCTTCCTCATGAATAGGTTGTACACTTGAGTGGAGGGTAGGATCCCAACCATATAAAGCTTTAAAAGGAGACATTCCAATTTTACAATGGTAGCTAACTCTATAGGCTAACATCGTACTAAGCAAGTAAAGATTCCATATACTAGGGTCATTAGAAGCCATCTCTCAAAGAATGGCTACAAGGGTGCCATTTGCTCGTTCAACTGTACCATTGGTGGAAGGATTATATGGTGACATGAATGACTGATAAGTACCCATTAACTTAGTAAGCTCGGATACACCTGAGAACAGAAATTGGTCCCATTATCTGATAACAGGACTTTAAGGCTACCATTTCTGGTGAAAACTTGCTTGAAAAGAAAGGACGCAGTAGCCTTTACAATAACCATGGAAACAGAGACAGCTTTAATCCATTTAGTAAAATGGTCGATAGCTAACAGAATATATTGATGCCCATAAGTGACAGTAGGGAGAGGACTTACCACATCAATACTCATAGTAGAGAAAGGTTTGGAAGGGCCACAATTTTTTGTTGAAATATCAGATTTCCACCACATTGTCGTTGGCATGTAAGACAAGACTCCAACACATCATGTACAAATTCGAGCATATTATCCCAGTAATAGTGATTTTTCAACCACTGTAGAGTCTTAGCAACAGATCCTGCACTACGGTTTTGTGGGCCTCCATAATAGTATCAGCCCTCGCAGAGGGCTGAATAAAGGGCAACCATTTAGATCCCAACTTTTTGCATATTAAATCTTCTTTAACCTGAGTATCTTCAGTTAAGGATTATAAATTCGAGATAACACCCTTAGATTCCTGGTACAAGAGCTCAGGTCTACCAATCAAGTCATAGTTGCGATCATCTTCAGCAGAAAATAACGTTAGGATAGGCAATTGAGAAAGTCCATCAGTGTTTTGATGAATAGCGCCAGCGCGATGTTGAATAGTAAAGTCATAATTTTGGATCTTTAAAAACCATCTAGCTAAGCGCCCATCTGGAGCCTTCATTTGTTGCAACCACTTCAGGGAAGCGTGATACGCGACTATAGTAAAATGCTTGCCATAGAGGTAAGGGCAGAAATGCTTAATGGCAGACAAGACAGCAAGGCATTCTCTCTTAGTAACGCTATAGTTGCGTTTGGCCTTAGAAAGGGTTTTACTATAGTACGCTATGGGGTGATCAACCAGGTTGGTATCATGTTGAGCTAGAATGGCTCCATTAGCAATATCACTGGAATCAGTAAATAGTATAAAAGGTTTGGAAAAGCCAGGATGGGCTAAGACTGGGGCACTCATTAAGGCTAGGCGCAACAGATCATAAGCTTGCTAATGCGATTCTTCCCATACAAAAGGAACTTCCTTGTGCAAAAGGTAAACTAAAGGCTCTGCAATCTCCACAAAATGAGGGTTGAATTGTCAATAATAACCAACCATCCCTAAAACACTTGAATATTGCGCAAGCTTTTAGGAACAGGCATGTCCAAAATAGCTTGTATCTTATTAGATAAGGGTAAATACCCTTGCGACTAACTTTATGACCTAAGAATTCCATCTCAGTCTTTAAAAAAGCCACACTTGGATGGTTTTAGCTTAAGCTAAGCGCGACACAACTGACCAAAAACTTCCTCCAAATGAGCCAAATGCTTGTTAAAAGTGCGAGAAAACACAGTAACATCATCTAAATATACTAATATACAAGAAAGTTTCAAATCCCCAAACAAGCCATCCATGGCTCATTGAAAAGTGGCAGGGGCATTACAAAGCCCCTGTGGCATACAAGTGGGCTCAAATAACCCCTCAATAGAGATTAAAGCACATTTTTGACGATCTTCTGGAGCTAGGTCAATTTGCCAATAGCCACTCGCAAGGTCCATAGCTGAGAAGTATTGTGACCTAGATAATAATCTCAATGAATCATCGATGTGAGGTAGAGGATAAGAATCCTTTTGTGTAATAGCATTGAGCCAATGATAGTCCATAACCACACTATGGCCCCCATCTTTTTTTCAAATGTGTAGTAAATGAGAAGCCCATGGACTCTTAGAAGGCGTTAACAGCCCTGCATCAAGGAGTTGTTTTAATTCCACTAAGACCTGAGCCTCTTCAACTTTAGATTTATGATAAGATCAAGATCAAATAGGGGGAGTATCACCAGTTTTCACCTGATGCTGCAAATCTTTCATTAGTCTAAAATATCCAGAACCTTGGGCAAATATATCCGCATATTCTTCAATCAGAGCCTCATCTTCATGCTGTTGTTCTGGAGTGAGAGAATCACCAAATTCGACGTCAATTATAGAAACTATAGGGGAGTCTTCTAGCCCAAATTCACGTAGATCTTCACATCCCAAAACGGATAATAGTCCACTCACAGGAGTTTGCCGCACATAGGTGATGGGGTTATTGCGATTCAATTGCATAGGTTGAGAAGTGAGATTAGCTAGTAGATTTGAAACAGTCCCATCATAGGTAGGATCATGGATACCTGGGAAGGGTAAGGCCTCCAAATGAGAGGGATTCTGGTTACCAAAGATCTCTAACACATGATCAGTGGGTACAAATACTTGTATCCAGTATCAACAATGACTTGAGCTTTTGGGGGAATGGTAATCGGAGAGTTATAATATAAAAGCATGCTCTCAGAGGCACAAGCTGACGTAGGTGGAACTATAGTTCTTGGTCCCAAGATTTGGTATTCTAAACGAGAGATAGAAGTGGGGTTGTTTCAACAAGCAACCACGTCGTTTGAGTTTGCCTTTGCTATTGGGGACATCCTGTAGAATTAAAGGTACTCGGTATCCAACTAAAGAAAGGTAACTATCCTTAAGGCTGATTATCACATCAAAATATATGAGAAACTTAGTTTCCAAGAGCAAGTCATAGCAGTTGTTATCCAATACTACTTCAGGGGCTGACACAACCTATTTTCCAAAGTGCATTGGAAGAGAGAAGTAAGCTCATATAGACTTAGTGTAGGAAGGACCAGCAGTTTTGTAGCCTTGGGAATGGTTCAAGTCCGGCGCAATTTAATCTTTTTCATAAGCCTGGACGAGAAAACATTGATGGACAATCCTGTATCAATAATAGCCAAAACTTTCACCTTATGCATGATGACTTCCACCCAGGGTTACATCTGAGCCAAAGTTTAGTATAGAAAACACCGAGGGATTAATTGATTAAAATGAATTAGAAGAAGAAAAAGCAGAAGCGTAAGTAGAAATGGTATCTTTGTTGGCTAATTCATCAGGAACATCAAGCTCACCAGGAGCGGATATCACATAACAATTGGTAGAAGAGTTAAAAGATTTCGATGAAGGCACAGGAGGTAGGTCAGCACAGGGAGCCTCATGCCCTATGCTGACTCCTTTTTTGACTCCTTCGCTTGCTTTTTCCAACATTGAAAACCACATGACCAACGAGACCACAATAAGAGCATGGTTCCTTCTTTGGTTTAGACTTGGGCTTAGGTGGCATTGCATGGATGTAATAGCGAGGGTTATCTGCAGAGTCGGGTATACCACACCATTGTGAATCTCCATGAGCACTTTTTTGGTGTTGTAAATGGATCTGAAATTTCATTTAAGTGATTTTAAATTTAGTAGCAGCTGAGTGCGAGAAGTTAACGCACTCATTACAGCCAATATAGCATCATCTACTGTAATCCAGTCACAAGTGGCAAGAGTTTGGGCCTCATGGTAGAATCTTTTAGTAAAATCTTGGATAGATTATCTTTGTTTGATTTGAATATTCATAAAAGCTTGCTTCTGGTTTAAGAAAAATTTGATCACTCCCAAATTCCTTAATAAGGGCGGTCTCCACTTGAGCCCAGGTATTGCAAACCTTCAGGTGAGGGACTATGATTTCTTGTGTGAACTGTCTTAGACAAGAGTCAATATGCTGAACCTTTTTTTGATCAGTTGCCCCATCCATAACATGCTCATAAATAAAGAGGAATGAATGAATGCTACCTTCACCCGGCTCAAACATATCCTTAAAAGTAGATTTGAAGGTAGTGGGTTCATTGCTCAAAACATGTACACCTGATACCAAGGCTGGCTCAGCTTTGGAGGGTTCTAATTCTGGGATATGAACTTGAGAGGGAATTTGGTCAATTTGTTGCCTTAGATGATTAAGGTCCTCCTGTACATTATGAACCCATTTTGAAAGATTCAGAAGATAACCATCTAATGGTAGCATTTAGCCTTGCAAACTGAGTTTCTTGAGTGGTTTGATTAGCATCACATAGGCGATGGGCATTATCCATGCCATCCAATAAGTTGGTTAATGAGTAATCAGGACCAGTCAGAAGGCCTTTTAAGGATAAGAAACACCCTTGAGCTATGGCTCATATTTGTGATTCTAATGCTTGTACTCTTGATAATAATAGCTTCAAAGGTTCATATTTGGGCATGGGAAGCGAGGATCCAGGGGGACCAGGAAGTCCTGGGGGTCCTTGCAACCCATCTCTTCTGGTGGGACCCACCGGGCCTTGTTGACCCACCAGACCAGGAGGATCACATTCACTAGGAGATCCAAGGGTTACCAATGGGGAACTAGGTCCTGGCGGCCCAGGAGGACCAACAGGGTTGGGTTCACCTCTGATAAAAAGCCACCATTTGGACAAGATGTTGGAATAGCCTGTTAAGCTCATTTTACCGCTTCTCATGTTTGGCCTGCAATTGATCCAATTGTCTCTTAATCTCATTTTCCAGGGATTTGATATGGAGGTGAATAGGGTTAATGACATCGCTAACTTGCTGAGATACTTCTTGGCTGATGTATCCCACAACCCCATCATCTTTTCTCACTAACTGGTTATGAATATTATTGATTTCCTTCTATTATTGAGAATGGCTTACAGATGATCTCATCCAAAGTTAGATGCCGTTTTATAAAATGAATATAATTGAGAGTGAAATTGTTGTGCTAGAGTCAACTGGCGCTGGATTTTGAGATTATGCAACCCCAAAATCTGGAGTACATGGTGAATAGCAGGATGTATGTAATGCCGGAGGTACTTCTCAGTTCTAGCCAAACAAACTTTGGTAAGCTGTAACTTCGCTTGGTTATATAAGTTCATCATGTTTTCAGCAACTTTAGATGCTCAGTCATGATTAGGGTGAGCACCATGCTGAATAGCCCCCTTATCAAGTTTTTGACAGTTTCTTCAACATTTTCAGCGTAAATCATATAATTAGTTTGGTCAGAGCTCTCGATGGCCAAGTCCATAGAAGCTTAAAATTGTAGATTATTTGTAGCAGCAGAAGGCATATATTGCCTGTTGGAGTGTACCCATTGGGTGATACTCATTGATTCCTCAGGAGAGGGGCTTTCTTTAGACATATTCATGGTTGTGAAAGTATGTTCTCACCAGGGAGCCTTGGAAGCAGACCTGGCAGGGAGCACCAGTATTGGAATTTCGTGAGAAAATTCAATTAACAGGCACTATGAAGGGTACAAACTATTAGTTCTGTAACTCTATTGAATATTGACTCAATAGCAATGAAGTTATTAGTTCTGTTGATATAGTTGATTACAATTGGAAATACAGAATCCTGTATGAAAAGAGACCAAAATTATGCTAATTGAGACAAAATCCGTGGTAGTTTATTAGTTAGAAATGAGGGATAATTATAGGTGTAGATTTAGTAGGTATGCGTGAGGTTTTTAAGGTGCACCCAAGGGAAGATCTTTTCTATTAGATGACCAATATTACTGATTATCAATGCCATACTTGTGATGTCCAGATTTGATAATATTCTTATTTGATGAGTCCAATTCTCTTATATAATTTTTGGCCTCATCGGATATCTTAGCACCATTTTTCAGAGAAGATTGATAACCTTGAAGGGTTGATTGTCAGTCCATCCTAGAATTGGATATCTCTGATGTAGATTTTACAATCTCATTATACTGAGATATCAAATCTTTATCTTGAGTAAATTTGGTCATCGTAGATGAATCCCCAACAGATCAATATAGAAAAAATTATGAGTCAATAGTATACAGTTAGTTTATAAGATTTTTAGATTTATGAAAAGAAGATTTGCAATAATTTAAATTAGGCTCACCTTCCCTGTGATTAGTGACTTCATTCTCTATTAAATCATTCTAATCTTTTTTAATATGGTATGCTCTTCATGTCAGGACTTTATTTCTGACAAAAATTCTTTCTTTATCAAATTCAACTCAGCTCCTAATCTTAGAAGCTTAATTCTCTACATTTAAACTGTCACTTGTATTAATTATGAATTTTATTTAGATTTGTTGTATCTCTGGAAAAAACTATAGAATAATTAATAAGTAATTTTTTTAGATTTGTTTATAATTTACATAAATTAGTTACATATAATTTTTATTTAACTGAGGCAAGCTGACCAGGGGACGGGCATTAACGAATATGTGTGTAAAACAAAGATAGATAAAATTGGGCACCCCAGGGTACTCAGGTTACCCCTGTTGCCAGCGGGACTGCCAGGTATGGGGTTGGTGCGCTACTATGAGGGGGTTTCCCCTGTTATGGAGCAGGTGTGAAGGAAGGGGTCTGTGTGGAGGAACCAAAAGTGGGAACCATGATATTATGAGCGCCTGTTGCCTTGGCTTCATATATCCATAGAGCCAGGCTTTGAAGTGCTCTAATAATTGGACGTGGAACCTGTTGATAACCCCTTGGATGGTTGGGACCATCCCCTTGAACGCATCTAAGGCAATGGTGTGGATTGTCCACATTGCAATGAGTATCATTAGAGTGCGGAGGGTAGATGGGATTGGTGATTCAATCTTAGCGCGAGGAGGCTCTTTGATATAGAAAATTCCTGCTCGTTTTGGATCTTAAGCAGGCGCGCGACTTCCTGCCATATGGCTTTGATTGGGGGCATGTTTCTAGGCGGTGATGTAGGGAGCCCTCCCCTCCACATACTGCGCAGGTTGCGTGGAGAGAATTGGAGCAGTCTGCCGTCCTATAGGTCCTTCTCAGACAGCGCCAGGCGTTAGCTCTTACCCTTGGCTGTAGGAGTAAGTGGTGCGTCATTCTCCACACTGTCTTCTGTGTGGTTAGATCGTAGGGGATGTCCAACGCATCTAGGTATTCGATTCTAGCAATGGTTGGGGTCATAGCAAGCATGTCTCTAGAGTTGGTTTTCTGGATTTCTTAATTTGAAGTGGGGGCTGGGTTGTCCCCTTCCCTGCAAAGTGCCAGTGTTCTCTATGGTCCATCCCATGTGGCGCATGGTTCAGAGGATACGTTTGAAGTGAGGGAGGGTTCCATGCAGGCCCGTTGTGGTAGGGTGTTTAGCAAGGTATGATAGTAGTCTGGGTGGGCTATGTGGGTTGGTTAATTTGAGCGCCTGTGCGAAGTTAATTCTCGCTGCCCTGGACCAGTGTTGTTGCAGGAGGTCTGGGGCAAGGACTTCCTTTATCCAGGTACCCAGGATGCGGTTGGCGTGGCTCTCAAAATCTATTAGTCCCATGCCTCCGCTTGAGCATGGGCCAAAGAGTGTTTCCATCCATATGGGAGGATGGGATCCGGGCCACAGCCAGCCCTGGATGAGCGCGCGGATTGATGTTATAAAGGTGGGTGAGAAGGCGATTGCGTGGGCAGGGTACCATAGTATTGGGAGGATGAGTGAGTTAGCAACTGCTACTCGCCCCGTTAGTCCTGGGGATCTTCCCTTGAGGGAGGCGACGCGTTTGGATACCCGCTGTAGTAGGTTGCTTTCCATTGTCTCATTGGCATATCCCCCTGTTTCCAGCCATATCCCAAGGTGGCGGACAGGAGTGGTGGTGGGAGGTGATGCAAAGGGTAAGATGAGTGGGTTTTTCCTTTGTATGGGGGTATGAGGTTCTGGTGTTGTAGCCCAGTTGTTAGTGTACTTGCCTAAGAGAATGATTTCTGTTTTCCTTTTGTTGAGCGATGCGTTGCTCACCATGGAGTATTCCTCTAGGGTGCGTTCCAGCTGTCAGGCATCATTGTTGTTAGCTATGCCTGCCACGCAGTCATCCGCAAAGGCCAGTATCTTGACTGTTGGCTGGCCTTGTGCAGTTATGCCCATGAGGCGTGAGTCAGTTACGCGGAGGAGTGGATCAAAACTGAAATTATACAGTAGTGGGCTGAGGGGGTCCCCTTGTTTGAGCCCTCTGTGTGGTGTGATCTTGTTAGTTAGGAAGCCAGGGCCGCATACAGCCATGGTTGCAGATTCTGTGAGAAGCATCGCCTAGCTTATGAATCTGGGTGGGAGTTTGAAAGCGTGTAGGCATTCCTTTAGGTATGACCAGCTAACGCAGTAATATGCCTTTTTCTGGTCTAAGAAGACTAGGGCTCCAGTTGCTTTGGACTGACATATGTTTGCAACAGGGTGTATGTTGTTCCAGATTGAGCGCCCTGGTATAAACCCAAACTGGTTGGGTGATAGGACGTCAGAGGCAATTGCGCCTAATCTGGCTGCTAAAATTTTTGTTAGAATTTTTGTGTCAGTATTAGATAGTGCGATTGGACGCCAGTTGGCCAGGTCCAATCTGTCACCCTTTTTATATAAGGTTATGACATATGATTCATGGCCACCAGGTAAGAGGCGTGTTTCCAGCAAGCACTGGTTCATAGATGCCAATAGGAGGGGGGCAATTTGTTGAAAATATTTTTTGTAAAATTTGTAGGGTATCCCATCAGGCCCTGGGCATTTCCTACATGGTGCACCGCGGATTGTATCCCAAAGCTCCTCCCATGTAATTAGATTTAGAATATTGTAGTTTGGTGGTGTACTTTGTATTCCGGCAGTTTGTATAAATTTTGTGATTTTTTGTGGGTCTGTCAGTGTATCGCGGTATAATTCAGTGTAATAGCAGTGTACTTCCAACTTGACCTCCTCAGGGTCAGTTGCCATGGTGCCGTCAGTCTTGTGAAACTTGTGTGCACGCGGGCTGGTTTCTGTGGGAGTGGAATTGGCAAAAGAAATATGTCAAACCTGTTTCTCCTTCCTTTATGAACTTACCTTTGTTTGATACTTTGATTCTGTGTTGGTGCTCGAAGATGAGGGTGTTTAGTCAGGCGGATATTTCCGCCCATTTGCATCCCCAGTTGGGGCTATAACTGGGTCTCAGAGTGTTATGCTTGAGGTGGTCCAGTTCCGCCAAGGTACGCCTGATTGTGGCTGTATTGGCGGTGTACTTACATGATGTGATATGTTGGGTTTTGTTGATTAGTTCCTTTTTGAAATTTGCCCATGTTGCAATGGGATCTGAAGTGAATGGGGCTGTGAATTCTTGGTTCATGGCCTTGTGTTCAACCCATTTGGTTATTTTGGGTAATTTTATGTTTTCTGGGTGTAACTTTCTCCAGGGCGACACCTGTGCGTGGGTTCAGGTTGGCGATAACTGCACCAAAACAAGTCGGTGGTCAGAAAAATTGACTTTTTTGTTGTAAATTTGGAAATTCTTGATCATTGGGATTGCGGAATGAGGATGTGATCAATGCGGCTCATTGATATGAGCGTTTCCTCGCGTATGTTGGGCCATGTCATGTGGTGAAGGAGTGGTGATCCAGGGGGGAGGGCATCCTGTAGGCCAAGAGATGCCTTCATTGTGCAGAATTCGATGTGTCCCAGTAGTTTCCCCTGGGGTTCGGTCATCAGTCCATGTCAGGGTTATCCCAGCAGTTAAAGTCACCCAACAGGATGGTATCTGGTGGGAGGGTGAGTGTTGGAATGGTTTCAAGAAATTGTTTTCTCTCAGCTGCGGTGCACAGTGCATAGATGCATGCTATCGATATTGTTTCCTCTTGGCATGTGATTGTTGCTATTAGGACGCAGCTGTGAAGGTATGACAAGGGGGTTTGTAATTTTTAATTTTTTGTTATTTTGGATGATCACCCCACAGTGAGATGTCCATACCAATTGTGATGGTGAGACCCTGGCTGACCAGGATCCTTCTTCCCCTTGTAGACAGTGGGTTTCTTGGATGGCCAAGATGTCTACAAGGGGTTTTCACAGGAAGTCCAGCTTTTTGGCTTGGGACGTTTGAGCCCTGGCTCCCACGATGTTTAGCATCCCTATTGACACTGAGGTGCCTGCGGCGCCTCAGGAGTGGTTGGGAGGGCCCTCTGGCCCTAACCCACCGCAGCTCATTTTGACCATGCTCCACGTCTTTACTCCAACTCTCTCAGTGACAATGTCAGTTCCCTTTATCTGACTCAATTTTTCACGGGGATTTTGGTTTTTGGAATTTGCGTTATCTTTTCCCACACATATCTCATGATGGTTCAATGCGGGGTGCTGATTGGGTTCTGTAATTTTGGGGTTCAAATTTGGAGAATTGTGCACCGCATTTTCGCCCATATTGCGGTTGAATTGTTCCTCAAAGTGTGCATGATTGATGTCACTTGGTGACTCAGTCGAATTGCTGTGAAAATTTTCAACCTGGGCATATTGTTCTGATTGGTTGGCTCAGTGAATATCTGAAATATCCTCTTGAATTTGTCTGGGGTTGATGGATGATTCTGCATGTGCTGCCACCTCAGCCGCTGCCTGCTTGCAGGCTTTTTGTGCCACTTTGCATTGTTTATGTGTAACTGGGTCCACAATGGAGTAAAGTCCATCTTCACCCCAGCGGAATGGGTGGTGACCATCGGTCATTCTGGCAAAGTTTTTGTTACTTTCATCCATGGCTTCCTCACAGTAGTCTGCTTCCATTAAGCCTTCCTTCACGGGGCATGCGTGTTCCTTGTGTCCCAATGAACTGCAGTGGTTGCATATAGGTGGTGCACGTTCTGGTGTAACTCAGAATGCGGATGACTGTCCCCCATCCACAAAGTGAAACTCTGCTGTGTGGGGGATTCTTGATAAGTCATCTTCCACTTTGGGGAATGGGTTGATCACGGCAATAGCTTTGCCTGTGCACAGGGTTGGCATCAGGCAAAATTGTTGTAATTTGAGTTGCATAATTTCTCCATAGGCTATGAGCCCTTTGTGGAGCTCCTCCTCAATTACCTTACAAGGAAGGTTTGTAGGGAGCGAGTCGAATGAGATGAACAAAGTTTTCGCTTTGTTCCATCTGGTGCGCGTGGTGCACACTATTTTTTTGCCCTTAGGAAGGGCAATTTTGATGCAGACTTTTGCTGCAGCCTCCGCTTCTTCAGCTGCTTTAAAACCAATATTGATCCAGCTGCAGCCCATGTTGTTGGTGGTGACATATACTGCATGGGGGAAAAGGGAGGGCTGTGCCTCACATGTTTTCTCCCACAGGGTTGAGGACTCATCCCCAAGGAAGAGTCGGAGCCCATGCTCCACCTTTGAAAGGGGTTGGTTACATTGGATATACATGTATTGATCTTGTTTTATAGTAAACACCATAAACATAGACAGTGTCTGAGTTTGTGGTTTCTTGGCGGCTTGGGTTCCTGTTTCCTCCAGGGCATTTCTTGCCCTTGGGTGCACCGTTTTGCGCACCTCTTGATGTGACGCTCGCCCAGGTTGTATTAGATCTATTAAAAAAATCGCCCATCTCTCCTATGAGATTATCAAAAATTGCTGTTCAAATTGAATCATAGTAACTAAAGTGATTGTTACGGGAAAGAAAAGCAATAAGGGGTTAGTATGATTTCTTTATTTTTTGCAACCTTAGTGATTAAAAATAATAAAAATAAACTATCAAATAGCTAATATATGTAGTTGATAGTTAATCATAAACTTACATTCCTCCAAAAAGGAAAAAAACCCATAGAGTGCTCTGGCCTTATCTAGGCTTTAGCTTTTTACAAACATTAAGTAATATATTTTTTATTAGCTAGATGAGACATCCAATTCTGGAATGAACAAGTAAAGATAAGTTAGTAGTAATAAAAGCTTTTAAGTCTCCCAAAAAATTAAATATGTGCTTATCACCTAAGAATTGAAAAGATAAAATTTTTGAGACTATAACTCAAAAAATGAGATAAAAGTACTAAAACATTTAATTTAGTATTCATATCAATTATAAAGTGGAAACTGATATTATGCTGTCGCGATTCTACACTAAGAAAGTATTAGTAAGCGATTTTACATTGCTAACTTCCTATTAATTTCCCCAGGAGGCAAAATTTTTATATTGAAGAATTGTATTTGGAGCAGACTGCATATGCATCAACGCGTGATCATCAACGTTTACTCCCAACTATTCTCAAAACCGCCAACAAATCAAGTCATTCACCTGTGTGCCCAAACTTATTTCTTTTGCTGAAAACCAACTTGTCTAATACATTAAGGTGATGCACACCGCTTGCCTCATTGATGAGGAGAACCCTCACCTCTCTCCTGTCATGATGGCGGCAGATAAAGTTTGACTGGCCTGCAAGTCTGGATGACTTAACACTCATAAGGAAAGTCCAAATGCCAGAAGCACTGCTGCTTGAACAACGTTAAATTGTGCATTGAGAGAATTCACCAACAAATGCCAATAGATCGTAATTTTATATAAACAACCCAGCTTTGAACCAGGCAGTAATGGCCCTGGGGCCGCAGGTTTGGGTTTAGAAAAAAGTGAATTGGATTGGGTGGTTTAAAATTTTATAACAAAAAACGTTATTTGGGAGATAGAATTTATTTATTTATAAGTAAAAAATCTACTGTCAATTTTCGAAGTGTGTTACGAATGCTTAAATAGATGAATGATTTGGGGAATAGCTTAGACAAGCATGGGATTGGGTCCCTTGAGATTTTCCTACCCTGGCAAATTTTGAGCAAGGGGGAAAACAAATTATTTAGAACTGACTTTGGAATTGTCATGACAGACTGAGTCACTGTTGGTTTGTCCACAGATGCCCAAATTGCTGATCATCTTCAGTTTTGATGACTAGAGTGATGGCATTTAACCCAATGGGAAGCAGGAACCTCTCAAGGCCACCCCACATAGGGACGGATAATGAGGTTTAGAATGGGTTTGGGACGCCCAACCTTGTTACACCTGGTCACTAAAGGGTCCGTTAGTCCAAACTATAACTATTAGGAGGGGTTTGCATTACTGCTGGGGATAGTTCAAACTTGCATCAAAATTTTCCAATGGCCTGAGTCCATTGGCGAGTTCCTCCAACAATTTGACTTTAGGGGCTTTCTTCATAGAATGTACACACCCGTTAGGCTTTGTTGCCAAGATTCTGCAATCACAACTATTAAAGTCAAAGATTCGCCACAGTTAATTGTACTCAGCCTCTTTGCCCCAAGTGGGTGCCAATTCATTGACAACTCACTACAGATTCCTTTAATTCGCCCCATTAATTCTTCAGACGTAAGAACTGGAGTTGGGGGTGGAATCCTCAAAGGGTACAATGTTATACACCGCTCATCCACCACATGAGCGAGATCACCATGGGTGATGAGGGGGATGCTGGCCTTCTTGGCCCCTTCCTATAAGGGAAAGGGAACACCCTCTGACCCAAACAGAGAGGGCGCTCCCTAAGACTTACATTTCACTTCCCTTTTGCAAAAGGGTGGCGCCACTACCCGGAAATTGAGCAAGGGCCACATTCTTATGGGCCTTAGCAACTTAATTGCATTAACATAGTGATCTTTGGGGGAGGATGAGGAGCATCTGGGTGGGTGGCATGGAAAGCAATGAAAAGCTCTGAGAAGTTAGAGCAGTCCCATACACCAACTCAGATATTTTTTGTAAGCTGAAAAACCTTTCCATGCAACTTAAACTGGAATGACCAGTGTGATCATTGGGAGGCCAGGATTCCCTCAACCTCAGCTTCCTCCGAACCCTCATTCAAAATGGGCTCTAGGTTTGCTGGAATTGCTCCCTTATGTGGGGACAGCTGAGAGACATGTAATACTGGATGTTGCTTACAGTGGGGTGGCAACTTCAGATGGAAAACACCATTCCCTAAGTCTTCTTTCACCAAATGGGGACCTGAGCATTTACCTGCAAACTTGCATATGGACACCTGCATCAGCAAATGGCATGTGTCAAGCATGAAATATGACCCCACAGTTATCTCATGAGCTGGGAGCCACTTCTGATCTGAAACCCATTTTTAATCGCTTATGGCCTTAATTAAATGCTCCTGGACCAAGAACTGGGTTTACTGAATATTCTGGGAATGGTTGGAAGCAGCTGGTACCTCAAGACAAAGGCATGAGCCCACTAAAAATTATTACTCAAGGTTGCTTCATACAGGGAGAAGCCCATGTACGCATGTGTTCCATTATTATATGCAAATTGGGTGAGGGGAAGGTCGTCCTCCCAGGTATCTTGAGTGGCTGAAGCGTAGCACCGCAGGTACTGCTCCAGGATCTGGTTAACTCGTTTGGTTTGACAATGTGACTGTGGATGGTACACGGTGGAGTGGCAGGGCGTAATCTTCTAAATTGCCAAGAGATCATTGAAAAACTGCACCATAGATGGGGCCTGCAGTCACTGAAAATTTCCTGCGGGAGGCCAAACATTGAGAACTCATGACGCATGAATAGGCGGGAAGTCTCTTCAGAATTAATGGAGGAGGAGCAAGGGATAAACAAGGAAATTTTTTTTAAAGCGGTCTACAACCACCATAACTGCTGTATCCTTGGAACATGGCAACTCCACAATAAAGTAATGGACACCAATGTCCATGGACTCTCTGCCTGCTGCAAAGGGTGAAAAAGTCCATACTTACCTAACTGGTCTTATTTGGCCCACACGCAAGTCATGCAATCCACAATCCAGGCTGGATTAACTTTTGAAAATCCAGGCCAGTTATAGGTATGCTTAACCAAATCAATGCACTTCTTGTTACCCGGGTGACCAACTGCTGAGGGATCATGATGTGCTTGAATGACTTCATCTCGGATGAGAGGAGGGACCAACACTCACAACCTAAACTGGATGAACCCCTTAGACAATGAATACAAGGAATGCTTGGAAGATGGGAGGGACAACTGATCCATAAGGTACACCTCTTCTTCACATGCCAATTGCGCAGCTAAGACATATGACACCAAATGTGCATCTTGGGTTAAGTAAATGCTGGAACCATGGGAGGTACAATGAACAATTTTTGAGTGGGAGAACAGCCGTGATGAGATCTGCTTCATCTGAATCTGTTGGGCACAATGTGAGAGTTCAACTGAGAAAATTGGGAAGGACGTTCAGGTGATCCCTTTTATAGACTCTTATTTTGAAGTTAAAGCTGCACAGGTCCCAATAGGTTTGGGCCTGACGGTGCGCCAACTTCTGTGGCTTGCAGAAATATAGTAGCACTTGGTGGTCAATTTGCACAGTCAACTCGTGCTGAGCACCCTGTAAGAGATATTGACAGTGGATCAAGGCCCACGCCATGGCAGCCAAACTCTTGTTGTAGATGGCCCAGGATAACTCAGTTGAAGAAAACTTAAAGGAATAGTAAACGACTGGGTTTTCCAATCTATCATGCTCCTGGAGCAAGACATCCCCTACTGTGGTGGAAGAATATTGAATGCTACAATATAAGGTTTGGAAGAATCTTCGTGGTTGAGGATTGGTGGTGACAAGACACCTCATTAATAGAATCAAATGCCCTCTGGCTCTCAGGCATCCAGTGGAAAAGTACGTTTTTGCCAGTAAGCAGATGCAAACGTGTGGCCAACTATGATAGTGCGGGGGAGAATTTCTTCAAAGAAATAATAGTGCCCAAGAAGCTTCTTAATTGCTTCTGGGTTGTTGGAGGTGGCCACTCGCGGATAACATCCAATTTTCTGAGCAGAATGAAATAACCATCTTTCAAGATGATTTATCAAAGAAGGTGGCTTCTTCCAGATAAATTTCACATTTTGATGGCCTAAAAATAAGCCAGCTTTATGCAGAAATGCCACCGCTAGATCCAAATCCTTTGCATGTTGTTCAGGAGAGGGAGAATGTACCAGAATATTATCAATATATGCGACTCCACAGGAGAATCTGAGATCCCCTACCACACTATTTTTCATTCTCTGAATTGCAGGCGCATTCTTCAGCCTAAAGGGAATCACTAGAAATTGGAATATGCCTCACTTTGTTAGATAGCGGTGAGCCATTCCTGATCTCCACCACACAAATTTTATTAAAGGTATTCACAAGAATAAGCTTAGAGAAAAACTGCGACTTGGCAATCGCCTGGTCTATGGCCTGCTCCAATGAGAGTGGGTAGGGGATGAGGACAGTTACCTTGTTGAGGTGCCCATAATTCACACAGGGATGAGGTGACCCATCTGCCTTTTTGGCAAAGACAACTGGAGAGGCAACTAGAGATGACTCTTGGAACCATCAATCCCTTATTGAGCATGCCATCTAACCATGCATTGACAGCGACATCCTCCTCCGCCATATGCGGGTACAGTGGACAATTAATATTGACCACTTACACCATTGCCAAAAATTTGAATTGAATTCTGTATGAGGGGGAAGGCGGTTAGCCTTGTCAGGGTCAAAGATGCTCTGATAGCCCATCAACTCAGTGGTAAAATATGTAGGAAGACCAACTGGTGAAACAAGGGTTGTAATAGAACCACAGCCACAAGCTTTAGTGAGGGTATCCAACAATAGAAACTCGCCCTCCACCTGATTGTTGGAGAAGTATAGCTTGTTTTTCTCCAGGTGGATTCTCACATGATGCGGACGCCACCAACCCACACCCAAAATCACTGAGAACAAAAGATTGGGCATTGCAAGGAAGCGATCACTAAAACTAAGATAGTGGACTGAGTGTTAACTTTTAGCGGATTTGACTGATTCCACCAAACGAGGTGCACAAATTAAAACCTACTGAGCAATGTACAAGCAATATGAGGATCTCTGCTACTCAATAAGTAATAATAATAAAGACTGAAAAAGGAGCTACTGCTCTGACAATACCCTTTATCTAATATTCAACTAATGGTTATTTATGTTACTTTCCTACTACTTTTTCCTCATAAAAACCTCCCTCCTATCACTATCACAATCAACTTTCTATCTTCAAAATTCCTCAGTGGATTCAACACGCTCCACTTAGTTATATCTCTATTTGCTATGATCTAAGTGCTTCATTTGCGCATTGGGGCTTCAGCGGAATTTCTCAAATGTGCTGAACCATTAAATTTTTGATTAAACTCACTTTGCATAAACATAATCAATTGCGCAATCTTAAGCTCACCTCAAATTTCATCCAAAATCCTCTGGAACTATAGCTTATCATCCAGTAATATCGAAGTCTTAACATTACCACCCTTGTAAGAATGATAAGCTCCTATTGCTTATATGGCTGAAGGAACTTTTCATGTCCTCGGTTGATAATCTGACCACCCACAGGTTCCTTAATGGTGTATGCATCGACACCAGTATATTCAATTATCTCAAACGGTTTGATACGTATACTGGCAAGATTATACCATCTTCCAAACTCATGTTGGTCGTGGAACAGTGCAATATCTCCTACCCCAAACTGGGGAAGGCTGCTGCGTCTACCTTTCTCAGCCGCCTTATCCCAGATCTTCTTGGATAGACTAGTGGAATATACTTTGGTTTAAAGTTTAATCAGCGTGTCTGTTAAAGCAGAAAAATAGCATTGGGGCTTGACTCCGCTGGTATCTTCCACACAGGAATAAAGCAATTATGGCAAGGCTGGATGTCTTCCATAGAGTTGTTGGAAGGGACTTTTCCCTGTTGCCAAATGATAGCTAATATTGTATGCATAGGCAGAGGTAAATATTAAGGTACTACATTCTGAAGGACAATACTTTACAAGCTCACGTATAATATTTACTAAGGTTCCGTTGACCCATTCTGCCATTCTGTTAGATTTAGGGTGGTAGGGTAATTTCAGGACCCCACCAATGGCCATGAGTTTGTTCAACTTGAGCAGTATATGCAATGTGAAATTGGCTCTGGTGTCTGTGAGGATAAATTGCGGACAGCCATGTTACTGGATGACACACTCCAAGATGAACTTGGCAGTGGTTACAGCCCCATAATCATTGATCGCCCTTGCTTCCACTCATCTTGTCAAATGGTCAATTACTACTATTATATACTTAGAGCGGTTTGCCCCAGTTGGCAGAGGCCCCACCACATCCAGAGAAACTGTATGCCATGCAAAACGAGGCTTAACCAGCTGGTAGGTAGTCTTCTTGTGAAATGGTTTCTCCACTTGGCACTGGTGACAACAAGCAACCATTTCAAGCACATCATAGTGAACACCCTCCCAAGAGTAATGGGGTCACAAGAACTCCAGCGTTTTTTGAAACCCTCCATGACTTACCGCTCTATGAGCAAACATAATAATTGTGAGTCTATTGGAAGGTTTCAGGAAGCTCAGTACCAATACACCAATTTTTATATAGTTCCTCTTTGCATAAGAAGGTATCCTATCTAAGCTCATCCAAACCTTGATCACTTGCAGCGGCTCTTCGTGATATTTTCCCACCACCATCTTCTCATACATGATATCCACCAAATTCTCCGTAATGGCGACCATTGGTAAGCGTAAAAGACAGTCTGCATTCTGGTGTTTCGCCCCTGCCTCGTGTAAATCTTGAAGTCATACACTTGGAGCTTCAGGGTTCATCGCATGATCCGCCCTTCAGGCTCCCACAGTTTCTGCAGCCACCGCAAGGATGCATGGTTTGTGACCACTTTAAATTAAGCCCCGCTGGAGGTAGATCCAAGTTTGTTTATATGCATATATCACCGCTAAGCACTTTAACTAGTCATGGTGCAATTATGTTCAGGGCCTGTTAAACTTCAGTTACAATGTGCGACGGGATGCTCCACACCACCACCATCCTTTTGAGATATTATGGCCCCTATGGCAGAAAGAGAAGCATCCACTTGTACAATAAATTCCTTCTCAAAATTTGGGTATTGTAAAACAGACGTGCTAGCCAACGCGGTTAGTAAGATATAAAAAATGATTTGACATCATTCCATCCAGTTGAAGATTTGTTTTTCTTTAGTAACTTGAAGAGCGAATCCCCAATACAGATGAAGTTGGGAATGAACTGCCTGTAGTAACCAACCATCCCCAAAGACACCTGAATATCCCATTTGTTAACTGGTTAAGTCATCTGGAGTATAAGTTTTCACTTTTCTGTCTGAGGACTGAGCCCTTTTGAGTTGACCACAAACCTGAGGTATTACAACTGCTCCATAAAAGGTGGCACTTGCGCGACTTAATTTTAATGTTAGCTTCAGCAAGTCGGCGGAACAATTGTTCCAAGTGAATTAGATAATCTGTGAACATCTGCAAGAACACTAATATTGACAAGGTAGACTAGAACACATGAAAGTACAAGGTCAACCAAAATAGTGCCCATAGCCCGCTGGAACGTAGTGGGGCTTTAAACAAACCCTGTGGCATATGTGAAGGCTGGAACAACCCTTTTGAGGTGATTACTGCGCACTTATCTTGTTCCGCTGCTAGCAACTCGATTTGACAGTACCCCTTTATCAAGTTCATAGAAGAGAAATATTTGGCACCACCCAGCCGATTTAACACATCATTGATTTGTGGAAGAGGGGTTGAGTTTTTTAATGCAATTAAGCTTCTGGTAGCCAATTACTACTCAATTGGAGAAATCTTTCTTTTTGATAATTAACACTGGGGACGCCCAGGGAATCTTTGACGGCATAACATACCCTGTTCAACCAAATATTGTCTATCTCAGCGGATACAACTTCTTCCACCACCTTGGAGTGACGGAAAGGCCATGAACAAATAGGAGGGTGGTTTCTTGTGTCCAATTGATGCACAATTCTGCATGCACATCCCAAGTCGTGATCATCCGCAGCAAAAATGCTTTGGTATTTCGCAAACAGATCCATCACCTGGTCCTTCTGATTCTTCAACAGACCAGTTAGAGCTTCTTGCGGAACCACATTCATTATGATAGATGAGGCTTTTAGTGGTAACCCATGATCATCCCATATACCAAAGTCTTGTATCTGGTGGACCTCATCAATAGGAACCAGATGCAGATAAGCCACCACTTGATGACTTTGCACCCTTATAGATTCCTTCTGCAGGTTTGATATCAACACCTTCACTTCCCCCTTCCCTGGTAACAGAAGCCCAGGAGCCACATAGGATTCAAGCCCCAAATGCTGATAGGGTCCCATAATCTAACTGTATAGACCTTCTGAGATATATATTTTGAGCTCCGTTTTTATTATGACCTGCTGCCCAGAAGGTATGCTTAAAGCACTCGCCGCTTGCAGCGGAATATCATCATACCCATAAATCTGATTAGGAAGCTCTTAGGTACTCCGCTTTATCCGCCATTATTGATCAGGAATCACCCCATCACTGTACTTGAGACTAATTCGGCTGGAACAGATTGAGTTCTTTGGAATTCCACTGGAGGTGAAGTAAATGGGGATCTGTTGGCCTAGAATGATAATGGTTTCTTCTGCAATATTGAACACAGCCCCAATTCGCTGCATAAATGCGGTTCCAAATTATCATGTAATAGTTGTTATTAGGTAAAACTATATCAGGAGCAGATTACCCAATTCACCCAAACCATAAAGGCAGTGCGCTGTAAGTGCTTTCCAACACAGTGCTCTGTGCCCCTGCAGTCCCATACTTACCCGGTTTTCCACATCAGGCTTCAGTGGAAGCTTAGCTACTAGCTTGGTGGAAATTATATTGACAGGAGTGCCAGTATTAAAAATCGCCCTAATTTTAGTATTTTGCACAAAAACTGTCAAGTATTTACACTCTGAATAAGAAGAACCATTGGTGCTTATTATATAAACATCCAAGGCTTTTGGTTATTCAGAAAAGTGAGAATACTAGCGCCTATATGTGGATACTCTTGGGCAATTTGTTTTACTGGAAGCGCCAAAGTCTCCCCCTAGGGTGCAACATATCATGAAGGATCGCTATTGACTGTACCATTCTTCTCAAGGAACTTCCATATGTATGGCTTTTGCACCTCTCAGCGGAACTATGTGTCTGCGTTATCAGGTATCACCATTGGCTTGATGCCAATATATCATAAGTGATCTGTTGATATAATAAATTGTCAAATTGAGTTCTGAAACTGACCTCACGTGACTCATGGGAATCCTCAGGGACAAGTAGATTTGAGTTAATGGAAGTAAAGCATACCAGCTCTACTCCTCTTGCCCTTTTCCCTATTTGTTTGGGGAAACTAATACCGCATAGACATCCAGTTTTCCTGGGCAGCTAGCAGCATAACGACCTCGTAGGCTGCATGAAAAACAAGCATTAATAAATGACACATTTTTTTGCATTCCACCATTGACCCAGATCCAAAATTAATTGCTGGATTGTAATATGGCTGAGGATTAACTGGCTGAGTAAAATTGGGGCGAAAATGCCTCACCAGAGCGTTAGGTGAATGTGTATTCCTCAACGGATTATAACCAAGTTGTTGTTGTCCCATATCCAGTGGGGATTTAGTAGCGGTTGCAAGGACTATCCGTTCCAAATTGAGCACTAAAAGTGACAGATAGATGGTGCAAATGACTAACGAATTTTAGGAGCTCCGCGTCTTCCTGAAGAATGTAGGACATAGCATTAGACAGTTCTCAATATAGCTTAACATCCACTATCATCGCTATGCCAACTCATCATTAGTTAATATATCTGCTCCCACCAACACATGAGCCTCCACCATGAAACGCTCTGCAAACTCCATCAAAGACTCATTTTTTTGAAGCTGAATTGTCAAAAACTGCTTTACGCCACGCCATTTTTGCCACACCCCCAAACAGGCGGATCACAGTATCCTACACCTCTTGATATGATACGGTACTATCCTTAAAGTAATATGTGACCTGGTCATCACTTGAAACATCCAAAATGGATAACAACAGTTTAGCTTTCCACTAATCAGAAGCCCCCTCCACAGAAAATATAAACTACTTGAAAACCCCGAGTATGTTTCTGTCATGATGAAATGGGGCAGCTTGTCGCTGCAGAAGTCCCCTTCCCTAACAGCCACATTGATTTACACTCTGCACAGTATAGCCGCTCAGTTTTGTTGCCATAGAGTCTGGTAAGTTGGTTGGTTTGGTCACCCATCCAATGAAGTTGGTCAAAGGCCTGGGTGAGCTGATCAGATATACTTTAATTTTCTCGTGAAAAGCATTTTTTGAGCCTGGAGTAGTATATCCAAGGCAAGCTTAAGTTCTGTGTATTGAGACAGTTCAATAGACTGGGGTAGTACCCCATGAGAGTGAGAAGATTGTACCATGGCTTTGAAGAATATGAAGATTTTTAAGTGTTGATCAATGGGCCCCCTGTAGTGAGCACCACTGTTAACTTTTGGCTGATTTGATTATTCCGCCAAATGAGTTGCACAGGGTAGAACCCAATGAGCAACGGACAAGTTATATGAGGATCACTGGTACTCAACAATTAATAACAATAAAGACCTAATAAGGAGCTATAGCTCCAATAATACCACTTCTTTAATATTTAACCAATGGCTACTTTTGTTACTACCCTACTTATTCTTATTTCCTTGTAAAACCTCCCTCTTCTCACTATTACACTCAACTTTTAGCCTTCGGTATTCCTTGGCGGGATTAACATGATTCCCTTAGTAAATTCTTTATTTTCTATGATCTAAATGTTTCATTTTCACATTAGAGCTTTGGCAAATTTCCTTAATATGCCAAACCATTAATTCTTTGATCTAACTAACTTTGCATCGACATAATCAATTTTCAATCTCAAGGCTCACCTCAAATATCATCTACAATCTTCCAGAATAGTAGCTTATCTTCCAGTCATATTGGAATCTCAACACTGAGAAAGGCATGTAGTGCCATACTCTGAAGGAGGATTGGTGGTCAATGATTTGAACAATACCAATGGCCCCACATCCAAGCCTAGATCAAGATGCTGGGCCAGCTCAATACTCATGAAGTTACCCGCTGCTCCCATGTCAACCAAGGCCTCTAAAGACACCTGGTGTGCCCCAATACTAATTTACATTTGTAATTTAAAGTAGGCGAAATTATGTTTATTGGCACATGTGGTCATGTCTGTTGATAACGAAGAGATTGCAAATAGATCAGGGGAAATCACAAGGTTTGCGTTAGAAGTAGAACTGGCATGGAAAAGGGGTTGAATCGTTTTCTTTCCAGGATGGACCACCAAATGATTTATGACCTCTGAGGTGCTAGAAAAAACTAACACAGGCGCAGGGGAAGTATCAGTTTTCAGAGTTAATATGGATACTGATTTGGAGCTGAAGCAGAAAATGAGGCCACGTCAGAAGTTTAAAGTATGAAGATCCCATTTTGAGGGTGGACTGAGTAAAACGTAGAAGGCACTGGGGAAGTACAGGCATAGCAAAACTCCTTCACAACCTTTTGTTAGGAGAATACAAAATTGGCTATTAGCCAGACAAAGAACATAAGACAAGATACCAACTGTACATCTATCTGGTAAAAAATGACAATTGCTGCACCAATATCGATGAGTAGGGAGGAAATGGCGGAAAATACTGGATGGTTGATTATGGCATGACATCAGCCAATAAAGTTTATACTGGCCTGCCAGTATGGATGCCCAAACATCCAGAAGGCAAGCCAAGTTCCAAAGGCACTGCTTCTTAACGACGTTAAATTGTGTAGTGAGACAATCACCAACAAATGACAATAGGTCGTAATTGTGAATAACAACTTAGTATTATACCAGGCAGTAATGGCCCTGGGGACGCAGGTTTGGTGTAGGGAAAATTGATTTGGATTACGTAGTTTAATTTTTGTCTGAATAAAAGACGCTTTTGAGATATAGAATTTAATGGATTTAGAAGTAGAAAATCTACTGTCAATTTTCTCAGTGTGTTACTAATGCTTAAATAAATGATTGATTTGAGGAATAGCTTAGACAAGCATGGGATTGGGTCCCTTGAGATTTTCCTACACTGGCAAATTTTGAGCAAGGGGGAAAACAAATTATTTAGAACTGACTTTGGAATTGTCAATGACAGACTGAGTCACTGTTGGTTTGTCCACAGATGCCCAAATTGCTGATTATCTTCAGTTTTGATGACTAGAGTGATGGCATTTAACCCAATGGGAAGCAGGAACCTCTCAAGGCCACCCCACATGGGGACGGACAATGAGGTTTAGAATGGGTTTGGGACGCCCAACCTTGTTACACCTGGTCACTAAAGGGTTCGTTAGTCCAAACTAGAACTATTAGGAGGGGGTTGCATTACTGCTGGGGATAGTTCAAACTTGCATCAGAATTTTCCAATGGCCTGAGTCCATTGGCGAGTTCCTCCAACAATTTGACTTTAGGGGCATTCTTCATAGAATGTACAAACCCTTCAGGCTTTGTTACCAAGATTCTGCAATCACAACTATAATGTCAAATATGCGCCACATTTGGGAGCTAGGTAGGGTAAGCTGGGGCCTTCACGTGGTGCAACTGAGGAAAGATTATGAAAACACAAGTGAGTAGCTAACAACAGAACCCAGAGAGGCGCCCTGGAAGGGTCTGGTAGTGGACTGGTTGGGGAGTGGGATGGAAGCTAATGTCTGTAACCCAACCTGTTCTTGCGGGTGCTTCCACTCTCCTTTGGGGGGAATATGGGCAGAAAGGGGGAGGCAAGAGTCAGGAATATCATTTGTCACACTACTTTCCTATGAGATGGGGCACTGCAAAAGCAGGTTTCAGCTACAAGGGTGGGGCAATCTTGATTGGCTGACTTCGGCTCATCTGTCTACAATAACCACCATGGTCTTCTAGGTTTGCCTGAAACTTGGATAGCGGCCAGTAGCTTATGTGGGCTTACACTGGTACAGCAAAAGGCGAGAGCACTCATGTACCAAAATGATGGACTGACCCAAAAGGGCTGCGATGGTTCCCACACAAAAAGGGCCTGGAGAGCAAACTTCATCACAAAACCAAACCGGAGAGACCAACTCAGTCAAAAAAATAAACAGCGGGGGTGGCCTCTGCTGCACAGGGGGCTTTGGTCTCTTTTGCTGCAGCGGCTGCTAATGGATTTGGTGTCAGAACCAAGCTTTTTAATGCGGGGAACTCCAGCCCTTTTAAGGATCTGATGGCGATCATGGTGGAGAGCCTCAAGAGGGTTCACGCCATGGAAGTGAAGACTGGATGGTCTAAGGAGATGCTTATGGTCAAGGTGATTGAGGTGTGTGGGTTCTCCCCGCTCCATATTTCACGTTTGGCTCCTGAGTTGAAGCTTATGACCTTCTAGTCTAAGCTTCAAAAGGAACAGGTTTTGGCTGCCAGTTTGAGCACAAAAAATGAGGAGGCCCTATGTCTTGACATAGGCACCAAAATCAGAAGGTTCATTATGAGGGACGTACCACCTATGATCACTAGAGGGGCCATGATGCCTCAGCTGAAAGGCTTTGGCAGAGTGATCTCCTTTAATGAGAACAAGCTGGTAAAGAACTTGAAGCAGAAGGACGGCAGCTTGAAAAAGTTGACCATCGGATCCAGGGACTGGGTTTTGAGGATTAAACTTTAGAAATCATATGGAGAGTTAACTCGTTCAGTCACTATGAGGACCTGGAGTGTCCCTGTGGTACCGCTGGACAGGTGCTTCTTGTATGGTGCAAAGGGGCATGTCAGAGACAAATGTCCTCAGGTTAACCTCCTGCAGCAGTGGCCAAGCCTAGTGGGCCTAGCGTGGGGGTGCCAGTGATGGCGCCCTCTGAGAAGGAGAAGTTGGCTCTCCATAAGGCGCTGGAGAAGCTGACTAAGATGTCAACCAAAGAAAGGGAGGAAGCTGCGACTGGCATCACTATGGAGGTGGTGACTGGAGTGCTGTGAAGTGCGAGGAAGGTTAACAAGGAGTCAAAGCGTTACAAAAAGGTGAGGGAAGCAGCTAGACTTCAAATCGAGCTGAGTGGCGCTTTGGCACAGTTTTCAAAGGACATTATGGAGGCAGTCACCTCCC